>CAEGAE010037734.1:0-10702 GCA_903067095.1 Girardinus metallicus
TCTCCGGTGCCTCTCACTTTAATAGGAACTGTCAATCAAATCTGGCACAACTGTTGTGTTTTGGCAAATTATCAAGGCCCATTTTGTGTTACAGACTAAATTATTTCTGTATGTTAATTGTTGTTGTGCTATGGAAAAAGTTATTTAAATGTCTAGACTTTAAAAAAAATAAAAAACACACTTGAGCAGCATTCAGTACTATTTTTTTTGTATTTTCTTGTTTAAGTTGAATTGCAAGGAAAACAAATGGAGAAAAGTCTGGCAGCAGCAGGTATAAAATAAACGCAAACTGCAACAGCAGCACATTTTACTTTGCAATTCAAATCACACAAAAGCAGAAATAATCACCAGACACGTTCCAAACATTGAATACTGACCAAATTTTATTGAAATTAAATGTTACTTTTACAAAAAGAAAAAAAAAAAAAACCCAACAACAATAAAATCACTAACACTATGCTCCTGTCAGAATTGCACACTTTTTCAAAATCATTGCCCCTATCCACAGCCATGAGCTTTTGATGAGTGAAAGAGAAAAGATTACAGAGTGAGAGAGGGTGTCTGAAGAAAGGAGGTGCTGGAATTATAAAAAACAAAAAATCTTTACAGACTAGGTATAGTGACATCAGCTAGGTTTAGCTAAGTGAGGGTGATCATCTACTTGGATTTTTTTGTTTGTTTTTAAAGGAAGGCCTCTTTAATATAGAGCTTCACATGTTTATGCCTGAAGTGAAAAAGAAAACTGAACTGCAGTGGTTTGGCAGTGTTGTCTCACTATGACCAGCCAATGACACACAGCCATTAAGGAGTGGGGTTAACCTTTCACCCACTGGTGTCACTACATATACTACAGATAGTGGTGGTCTTTTGGGGGAAGAGAAGCCAAAAAACACAAGAGTGACTATTTCTTATAAAAGGTAATCAACGGCAACATTGTACTGCCTGAATTGATCTGAGATTGCAACGTAGGAAGGAAAAAAAAAAACAAAACAAAACAAAAAAAAAACAACTCCCTTTAAAGGATTTGTTTATGAAACTCGTCGGATATCGACATCCATGTGCAAGACTCAACACTAAGCAATACGCTGCAGGTGGAACCTAAATGTGCCATTTCTTCTCAATGCTCCTGCAAAGAGAGAAAAAGTCTATTTAAGGTACTTTTGCTTAAGGTTAAAACTATACGGTCTGTTGTGCTGTACTTGTTACAAAGCGTCACTCAAATGGCACATTATACAAACAAAAAAACAAAAAAAAAAAGAAAGGAAAAACTTATGCAGAAAGAAGACCAAACCAAAATAAAGTTACAGCTGTATATATATATTCCTATAATGTGTTAAGAGAGAAGTGTGAGTCAAAATGTGCCTGGCATGGATTCAAACTGAACTCAACAGCCAAAGATCGGATAATCTACATAAACCCTTCATCTTGCGTTACATGTCGCCTTCTTTTAGGTCAACCCTCCTGGAGGAATCGACACCGACTGATGCCAAACGTTGGTCGATATCGTCCGTGCTTCGCGTGGATCCATCATTGGCTGTGCTGCAGCAGTCGGTGGCGGTTCGGGGAGGTGTGGGGCGAGGCCAGCTTCTCGGACGAGGGCGACGGCGTCAGAGACGACTGCAGGTGGACGGTCTTGTGGAAAAGCTTGTTGCTGATCAGCACAACCAGAGAGAAGAGCCGCAGCTGGAAGTGACTGGGAGGGAACGCACGTTATCAGAGACGCTTCAGGTTTACCAACAGTGTTACAGGAAAGTCTGGAGCTACGCCTCATTTCTGTACATTTTAACCAAAAACCGCCAGACCTTTTGGGTAATGTAGTAAAGTAGATATGACAATATCTACTTTAGTGATATTGTCATATCTACTAGTACGTAGTAGTATACTACTACGTACTGTATACGTAGTTATACAGTATTACGTATTGTATAAGTAGTACTAACTAGTACTACTTATACAATACGCAGCACCTTGCCGAAGTGTTTTTAAACGCTTCATATTTTTGTTGTCTTACAACCACAAACTTCGCTGTATTTTATTGAGATTTCTTGCGATAGAGCAATAAAAAGACATAATTGTGAAGTTGAAGGTGAACGATACAATGGCTTAGTACTGTTCAAATAATGGAAGTGGGAGAAGTAGGACTGTCATGATATGAAAGTTTCAAAAACTATATTGATGCTAAAAAAAAATTCATGCTGCCCAGGAGAAGAACAAGAAGGCAATTCGGAAATTAGCATGGAGTTTAAAAGTGTCACATCCCTGTGTATGGAAACAGTAGACAAGATGGCGGCTAGAATACGTATCTATGTATTTTCCAGCCACATTGTGTTCAAATAACCATGTCACTTCAGTTATTATAAAACAGTTTTAATAAATATGTAATAAAAAAATAAAAAAAACAAAGATGGCTCAAGACTTTGCATGCATTTTAAAAGTAGTTGACACACTCACTATAGTTTTGTTGGTGTTTTTGCCTCATTTGCACTGATAATGAACAGAGGAAAGAGGATGGAGAACAAGCAGCCACTACAAAGGGGGAATAAACAGATCAGTTAGAAACTAATTGTGGTATTCTTTTTGAAAAAATATTATGTTTTGTGTAATTTCATTATATTTAAGAAACAAAAAACGGACTCTACAACTGACCTGATGATGTACGAGGAGGGCATGGCGGTCAGCAGAGCCATGGGTAAACCGAAGCCAAAGTAATATGGCCAATTCCTCTCAATGTTGGACAGTCGTTGGTGCATCTCGATGCCTTCGACAAACAGACCAAAAATGCTTGAATCCACATAATTCACTACAAGAGTGGAAAACGAAGGGCAGACTCACCGTGGTTGAACCAGCGATACTCGAAGCAATACAGGGAGTAGAGCAGAGACATGTGGAGGAGGCTAACCATCTGTCCGATCGCATCGATGGGGAACAGGCTGACAATCATCCCCTGATGGACCACAGGTTTCATTCATTATGCCGCTCGTGGATGAACGTGCGTTTTGGTCTCTGTGCTTGAGCAGAAATGTGGTTTCTGAACGCGAGGAAAGCGTTTTACCTGGATGAGGAAGAGCGCCTGGAGCAGCAGGTTGAACAGCATGTCGGCGATGATCTTACTGACACTGGGGAACGACTGGGCTTTGACGCCAGACACCTCAAACGCTAGGTCAGCTATATCCTGCAAAAACAGAACACAGGCTGACCTCTGACCTTTGGAGTCGACGTCGCTGTGATGACCTGACCTTGATCTAATTGAACCAATAATTGAATTTATGCAGATTTTTCAAAGTGCATCTTTTTTGGGGGGGATTTTTTCAGTGTGGGGACTTTAACTTGTTGATTTTGATTAACTCCATCAATTTCAACGTGTTAAAAATGTTAAAAGTGTTTCAGCTTCCAATTGTTCCTGAAACGCTTGAAAACTGAATGGGTTAGAATTGGTTAAAACCAATCTGATGGTTGGCTAACCAAAATAAAAGATTCACAACACAAAAATCTTTGCGGTGTACCTCATATGTCTGCTACTCAATAACTTGCCATCATAAAGGGTTTCTTAAGTGAGAATGTTGCTTATTTTGTCAATGTATAGTTTTAGATTAAAATATGATTAATTACAGACCCTGCAATTTACACAATTTTTTAAAATCTAATCCCACCGCTATGTTTTTTTTTTTTTTTTTTTTTAATTTGAACACTGCAGACTGTGGCTCTGACCTGGAACCAGATGGCGTTCACTATCTTGCTAAGGACGAACAGAGGGAGAACCCACAGAGCGCTGAAGACGGAGGTCAGGATGAATTCTAGCCAGGACCACACGCTGCCGTGGAGGGAGGGGTCACCTGGAGCACAGACAGCTTCCGTCAACAACAAGCCCAACAATCCGCTCCACATTTACCAGCGGCTGTGCGTACCGATGATTTTTGCTGTGAGGGTCTGCAGCAGGGGTATAAAGACCCGGTAGAAGAGAAACAGACTGAGCTGAGGAGATAAAGCACAGTGTGAGGGATCACGTTTGACTGCATCCTGGGAAAAAAAAAAACAAAACAACAATTGTAAACCAAGGGGCTTCAGAAAAGAAGGGAGCAGAGAAGCAGCTTACCCAGAACACTCCTCCATTCCAGGCGCAGCACTGAAATATCCTGCTGGCTACTCTAGGCTCACTAAAAGATTAAGACAAATTGTAGCCGTCAGGATTACTTGCAGTAAAAGCGATTTTAGTTTTGATAAGGGTGCGTCTGTGCAGAGTGGAAATCATCAGTAACCTCTGCAATAAGGCAGAGCTGGAACATCATCTTTTCTGAATGATGTCGGTGTTTATTATGCTGAGTACAGATCAGTTAAGTAAAGAATTTATCTATTAAACTTTAAACTGATCATTTAAGTAGTTTAGTTCCCCTCCCTCAAGAATAAATAAAATTGGTAAAATAAAAGAAAGCTGGTGCTTTTGAGTGTGATAGTGTCAATATGGCTAAAAATATATTAGGAAGTTTAAAATGAATATTTGAAATCCCTATTTTCTACTGTTTTTACATGAGATACTTTAGGTATCTCAGGTGACTGTGTTTGTTTCCGACACAGCAGCCCTGTTAGTGATGGAAGCAACAACCCAGAGCTGCATTCACAATAAAAACGAGAATTTCGCAACTGATACACGACACTCGTGAGCGTTGTGACGACAACTGCGGTTCGACATCGTGCAGCTCCAGACCTGGCTCACATCGCCATCAAATTCCACACTCCAGACTTTTTCCCCCAAACATCTTTGCAGCATGCCGAGAATTGAACATACTACTGGAAACAGAACCGTGGTGTGGAACCGCCCGACCTCAGTCATGAACCCGCTGTTTCCGACCTACTTGTCCGGTTTGCGTTCCTCGCTCTGTGCCCGTCTCTGTGCGAGGGCCCCGCTGGCCCTCCGTCTCCGCTGCTCTTCCCTTTTCTGCTGGATGCGAGCGTCCAGCTTGGAGATGGTTCCGATCCCCAATATGGAGTCCTTGATCCCCTGGCAGATCCAAACAGACGTACACACACACACACAGGTATGTGGTTGAAAATTATTTTTATTTTAACACTCAAATTTTCTCAGTGTTAGGAGAGGAATTTAACTTTTAGATTCAACTGCTGAGCTAGTACTACAAATGAAGAGCTAGCGTAGAGAAACTAGGTCTGCAGGGGAATTTAATAAATGACGCACAGATGGAGAAAAGGTAGAGACGCCTTTAACTCTTATCTCAGATGTCTAGCAGTCATACTTTATTGTATTAAATGATAAAGGTTCAAGAGGAAGTAAAAAGCTTTATTCTGAAAACTTGTGCTGGCAGATGAGCATAGAAATGCACTCATCTCATGTATGGCTCTAGTAAAACTTGCACTTCGTCTTGAAATTCTACCCTCTATTACTTGTGGTTCTCAGATCTCAGTTCAGTTTACTCTGAGTTATTCTGTGCCAGTAAATTATATTTCATGGATTAACATTTCCCAACATTTGGCTATGGGAAAAGTCTAATGGTTTTCTTTATTTGAAAACCTTTAAGAATAAAAAGAAAAGTTGGTTCTATAATAATAACACTTATTTAAGTAGATTTTTTGATAAAAAAAAATAAAAAAAATCCTAAGTTGTTGTTTTTTTTTTTTTGTCAAAAGGTCATGTAACTTCTGGGGATCTACGTGAGCCTCTTTTAGCTGCACCGAATGCAAAAATGGCTCTTCTGGAGTCTAAAAGTTGCATTTTTTCATTGGGTTCGGATCATTCGAACATAAATCTCTGTAAAGGCTTTACTCGTTACATGCCGAGTCTTATTCTGATTAGTTTGTTTATTTTTCTTTTTACTTGAACATTTAAACCTTTATTATGTTGCGCAGAGCACAATAAGGGCCTGAATCTTCTTTCCACTTCCTTCCTGCTCAAGTATAAGCATCACCGATGCTGAGGAAGGCCATACACTCAGGTAAGAGGTCAAGCTAAACAACTACATCACGATGACCGTCCTGCCGTGTCTCATGAGTGTGTGTGGTGTGCGCGCTGACCGTCGCGACATTCTGGAGGAAGGCCCTGACGCTGTCTGTCATCTCTGGACCAGCTGCAGATCCATCAACTGCAGAAGGAGGGGGGGCTGCTGACCTGATGGTCCGCTCTCATGGCAGGGTGGGGCTCATGTACTAGCCTGCCTCAATTCACAAGAAATTAAAAAAAAAAACAAACTGTTAAGTACCCAACGCATTCCTCAGAAATCCACGCAAATAAAAACATAAAATACAAAAAAATAATAGTGAGAGATTCGTTTTATGTTTTCAAGCTACTTTATGTACTAAACTTAGGCTTTAACAATGTCACTTTTTCACACAAGTGCATGCGCTTCAGATTTTTATAGCTCAGATTTATTAGGGGAAAACTGGGAAAGAGAAGAAAAGAAAAGAAAGCCTGTGTAAAATGCCGGAGATGTTTATTTCTCTAGGAGCCATTTTGTGCCGAATCACTAATAATGGTGTAACATGGTGATTGGAACTTTGGAGCAAAGACAACCCTTCCAAAGTCATTTCAATAACTACAACATCTGACAGAGACTTTATTCTACTTCCTAAGATATCAAGGAGTCACATAAATGCTGACTTGTTCTTAGTTTTTTTTTTTTTTTTAATGCTAGAAGTCTAAAGTTAACTATCAGAAATAAAGTTCAAACAAGTCTGAGAGGATCCTTTGTTCTCAGCTGCTGGGGTGGGGGGGGACTTCTGCCTGTGAACTCAGGACAACAAAGCTATTCCTCTTATCCGTTCATGCCGATTTTGTCTTGCTTATTAGCAACAAATTCAAGCATTTATTCCATGGAGATATCACAAAACCATAATTTCACCTTCCTTTTCCTTAGACTGGCTCAACAGCAAGGCGCACCTGCTTATTTTAGACACATGCAGTTATGGTTATTGTGTGTGAGTCAACATTAGCCAGCTGACTACAGGTTGTTAGCTCAATTTACTGGGGTCACACAGGCAAGAAGTTGATCCCGCTGACCTCCCAAAACGCCTCTAACGTGATCGGTCAGCAGCCTCCTTGTGTGAACTGTTTAACAAGAAGCCTCTAATTCCTAATATTTGACTTTCGCTGGGTTGTTCCAGTGTTGCTGTTAGCCCGTGTCTCTGTTAGCTCAGCGTTCACGCTGAGAAGCTTAAACTGTGCTGTTTTTATTCGAGACAACACTTATGGAGGCGAGCGAAGACAAAGAAAGAGCGCCATTATCTTCCTTACCTCATGCGACACGTTCACGGTTATGACCCCCGGTAATAAATACGTCTTTCACTCTCCTAATGTGACAACAACACCAAACATACACTGCCAAGAGCCAGGGCCGTGCAAAACATATTGCGCAAACTCCGACCGCTAGGTAACCTGGGAAATGTAGTGCTTAGTCCTGAAACTTGAACGTGCGTTTTGTCCATGGACTATTCGCTCGGTTGGAACCAATTTTGTTGCCACTTCGTCCTTCTGACATGTCGGGCCTAAAAATAAGCAACTTCGTGCCCCATGTACTTAAATCATGGTTAATCTGATCATATTTATTGGTTACCAAATATTGTTATTAATTATGAAAAGAAATAATAGTTGTTACTTTCTGAAAAGGTAGTAAAAACAAGTTTGTTTCTTAAAAAAAAAAACAACAACTTGTTTTACACCTTACTTTTCAAATTCTTATTTATTCCAGCTGACTTCTAAAAGCCATCGACAAGCAAAAATTATCCTGCACGCTCACAGCCGCCAGATTCACTGATCACTAACCTTATATCTTTGAAAATGTGAATTCTTTTTCAACGTAATAAGTGAGGGTATTCATAAGTACAGCGACAAATAGACCCTTATTTAAGGAGCAGTGTTATGTAAATTCACCTTTTTTTTTAGCTTTACATTCTATTATTGTATTCCCTCATTAAAAAACACACCTGGAATGTTAGCTTGATTCTTTCATGCATGTTTGAGAAATCCTTTAATTACCTGTGGCAACCGCTTCAGAAAGCACCACTCCGATCCTTTAGACTAGTCAGCTGCAATTAGCAAACACCTGGTGGAACTAAGCATCATCTGATCTCATTATACATGTAGCTTCTCAGTGCAAAACTGGTAAAAAAAAAAAAAAAAACTTCGTTTAAGGGTTGATAGAGGAGCGATGTGATGACATCCTGGAGGTGAAGTTTCAGAAAGAGCAGGAGTTTTTACAGAGACATAGGCCCAATTTTGAGGCCTATGTCTCAAAAATTAGGAAGTAAAATTTATTTTTAGTCATATTTGATAGATGTAGCATTTTTATAGCAACTGAAGTTGACATAGTTACTTAATTGTGCTATAAAATGGCACTATGTGCCTGGAAAACACATAATACTGCCCCTTTAAATTTCTTTGGTGAATGTTGTTGAATGACATCGTCATGCTGGATTCAACAGGGGGTTAAACAGAAAAATCTGTTGAAATCTACAATGTTAATGATACCGAGTCAGAAAATTGTTATTGATAAGTATAAACCCAACATTCTCCCACTTTATCTTTACCGCTTGTTCTTGTCTTTTCCTCGGGCTTAATTAAGTGTATACCTGCTGTTTCTGGACCTTTCTGGGCTCAAACCACTCCCAGAGCTCCTGTGGCCAAAAAATAGCTTCACAATAGCTTCACTTAACCTCTGCTGCATAAACGGAGGCACTGAGCAAATGTGCGTGTACTGAACTCGACATACCAAAGTACAACTGCACAGGAACTTTTGAGTTTGCGCAGTTCACAGTATGCCCTGTAGGCGGCCCCATTGCCGTTCACATGGACACAACTGTATGTTTTAGTGAAGTCCGGGTTTCAGGAGCAAACAACTCACTTCTGTCCTATAAAACAAGGTTTTGTTTTACACAAGTGTTTGTATTAATTTAATTCTCTTGCCTTTCCAGTCATGCAGCACAAACTTAATACAGTGGCTTGAAAAAGTATTCAGACACCTTGAACTATTCTATATTTTGTCTCGTTTTTGTGTCCTTGAGCAAGACACTTCGCTCACCTTGCCTGATCGTGGTGGTCGATGGCGCCAGTGTGTGCCAGCCTCACTTGTCAGTCTACCCCAGGGCATCTTGGGCTACAATACTGTAGCTTGGCACTAGCAGAGTGCGAATGTGCATCTTTGTCCAGAAAAGCTCTACATAAGTCTGAAGTAATTTCATAGTTACCAGTAGCCGAAAAAACACAGTAAATATGTCTGTGCATGATCAGTATACAAGATTAAATAGTCCGGCCATGACAACATTTAAGACCTATGATTAATGCATTAAGGCTAACTTAATTTAGGAAAAAGTGCAATTAAGACATTTTACGGCCTTAGTTTTAGAACTTTAAGACTTCTTAAGCATGTGGTTTTTTTGTGGTTTTAGCAATACTCCTGGTATTTTTTTTTATTTCCATGGGTTCCGTAGATCGGAGAGTCTGTCTTAAACGTCACACTCTCTCCCTGATCTGTCTATTCATTATGGTGTTTGCTATCCAATGTTCGCTAAAAAACTTTGAGAACATCTCAGAATAGTTGAATTTACACTGGGATTACATTACACACAAATTTACTAATTAGGCCTATTTATGGAGATTCAAGTGAAGGGATGAATAAAAATTCACTTTTCAAATTTGTAGGTTGAAAACTGGAAAACTGTGTATAATGTGTACTACAAAATACTTAAAATTTATGGTTGTGCAGCATAACTGTAGACCATAAACATCGCTTACTGTTTATTTAAATACAATCACAGTAAAAAAAAAAAAAAACATTTTGTAAAAATAGGAAAATAAATAATTAATGCACAGGTTATACACGAAGATGTAGATCATTTTCACACCCGGATGTTCAGTCGATTTCTGCTTCCATGCCCAGATCAGGTGAATCCTCAAACTGGACGTTGTAGTCTCCCTCCTTCTCCTCAAATACAATGATCTAATGAAGTAAAAGGGAAGAATTACACGCATACACATTTGCTCTGATTTATGTTTGATGAATTTATGTCCAAAACAATAAAACAATAAATGACATCACTTTTTACAACTTGATTGACTGATTGATTGAGTACCTGGTTTACTCCACTGTGGAGAAAGGGCCCAGGGAGGTAGAGGGACTGCTGCGGACCCAGTGACCAATAGCGACCGAGATTCAGACTGTTTATGAACACAACACCTTTTCCCCAGCCCTAAAACATTTGCATTAGCACACAGGACAACACAGACAAATCAGTGAGCATAAGTTGGCTTTGCAGCATCATTCACACAACCGAAACGCAAAAGAAACCTCTGCTACTCTGCTTTTATTTTTTCATTCAGTTTTTCAGTGATAAAAAAAATAAAAATGAACGTCTAATTTCACTTACTGGCAGCTTCACAAACGTGTCACTCGGATAGCTGTACACAAACACCCGACCCATGAAAAATCCAGGAAAGCTGGGGCTCTCTGGGAGATTTTTCCAAGGTGCCTGACTAAGACTGAAAAAGATTCCTTCAAACACATTTTTAAACACAGATGGAAGTTGAATGCAGGTCGTTGGGTTCAATAAAGCACACGGACCTTTCAATAAAGTTGAGTTTCATATCCAGGCTGTATGTTGTGAAACCCCGCAAGGGGACGCCGTTGAATAAAATGTCCCCCACCAGACCTGAGAGAGCAAACATGAAAAGTGACTCATCAAGTAGCCTCTGACAATGGGAGTC
>CAEGAE010037747.1:0-24882 GCA_903067095.1 Girardinus metallicus
TGAGTTTCTATAGCTTCTAAAAACAGCCAAAGTGCTTAAGAAACAAAAACAAAAAAACACAATCGTCTTTTTTTGGCTCCCGCTAGTTTTCCCCAATGAGGGGAAGTTAAACGCCCACATTATTCAGTCAGGTAATAGTTGTAAATTGTCTGGTTTATTAAAGTATTTCGTTTATTTCTGAGCAAGTTAAGCCTTCAAACATAACAGTTTAATTTACCTGTAATGTCTTAGATCTGGACTCCAGGCCTCTTGTCTAGAAAGTTCGGTTCGTTTGGGAAAGTATGAATGTGTAATTGAACTCCGGTCCGCTTCCAAACCTTGGTTTCAGCTCGGTTGAAGTGAACTCTGGTGTAGGGGAGCCAGATCTGACTAAAAGTCTCCAGGCCAAAAACAACGTAAAACCCATCCAACTCCCAAAAAAACCCAAAATCCAGCCCAAATTTCAACCAAAACTGAAAATCTTGTTGATAGTCCCATATGTAACTGACTGTGATTCACGTTTGTTTGTTCTGTATTCTGACCAGATTCATTTCAGAGATCCAGAACTCGAATCTCTGAACAGAATGAGACTTGAGTTTTTATTCTCTTAAATCTAGATGTTACCCTGGGATTTCCATAGATAAATAAACTAATAAAATAAATGTAGTAGCACTGCATCTTATTAGAAGTTTTGTGCTTTTTTGCAAACTATTTAGAAATAATTTTTATTTAAACCTCAATGATGTGAAAAGCAGCGCCAAATGGTAACAATCAGCCTAAAGCTTTTTTCCAGCGAAATGTGTTCAAAAGCTGAGCAGAAAGCTGCCCGACATGGCAACACTGCTCCGATGCTGCCCGCATGCAGGAAGTGGACTACAGCGTAGGGCATTCTGGGTAAATACAACCAAAACAAATGTGTTAGCCTAGCGCTAGCAGGAGAAATGGCTGGTGGTTTATAGCTAAAGACTAAAATCCGATGCCTCCATTTTGTTTCCATTTGGTGAAGAAGGAGGTTGTGCTGCGTCTTCCTCAGTGGTTCTTGGTGCAGCGCCCCCTCAGGTGAGGAGGGGAATGGTTGGACTGGTCAGCAGCATGGACTGAGGTTCTGATCGTCCCTTTAGGGGCGCTGAACTTTCCCGTCATGACAAGGCAAAGTGCTTAAAGCCGACAGTGACTCGCCGCTCAGCCTGCGTGTCTCTCCCGTCTCCGCAGTGAAGCTGTTTCCCGTCACCTGCGAGTTCATCAAGGGAGAGAAGCAGTTCTACTACCGAGCGCAGAAGTTCTACGAAGACGTTCCGGCCTCCGAGGAGGGCATGATGGGAGACTTCGTTGAGATTTCCAACGTCGATCTGGAAAGTTCCCGTCAGTTTCTCAAGAGGTTTGTGGTGAGTTGCTCACCGGCACTACAGCCGTTCACCTGTCAGGACAGCTGCAGCTGCGAGGAGCCAACGCTGGTTTTCACTTCTTCAACTATAAAATGTAGAGAAATAATTTGCTTGATAAATTCAGTACAGATGATTGTTTTATTTTGTGAGTTTTTCTACAGATATATCTGAAACTCCATGATACGTTTTATAAAGATAAACAGGAAAGATTCTGCTGTTTGATTTTGATGTTTTATTTAAAACACAGTGACAGTAAAATGAGCTTCACTTCTACAGTTTGTTATTTCCATCGGCAGGAATTTAAATATTGTTTACCAATTCTTGTGGTTCTTCAGCAATGTGGTTTTTTTTTTTTTCTTTTTTGGAAAAGTTAAAAAATTACAGAAAATAAATAAAATGCAAAAATTAAAATAAAATTAGTTCAATTCACTTTATTGCTGCTTTTAACATATTTCTTGATGAATATGAGATTTTTTTATGGTTCCTTTGTGGGGTTTTTACCTGAATAAAGAGGCGACAGCCTGAAATGTACAACTACTGAAGCAGCTCAGCCACCAGTGAACGTCGTCGGTTTTATCAGCCGGTTTCAGAGTAAACCTGATAATTCTGCTGCTTCTCCGTCAGCTTTGCACTTTGCTGCAGCTTCTGGTTTCTCCCACTGCTGGATCAGTTTCTCTGCTGCTGGCCGCTGAATATCAGAGTCTATTTTGGGAGAGAAATTCATCATCCCGTCTCTGCAGAAATAATTTCACCTAGATTCATGCGCAGCTCCTAAAAGCAGATCAGATTTGCTAAACATCCCATCAGGATGCTTAAGTTTGGTGCAAAACCAAATGCAGACCAGAACTGAAAAAGGAAAAAACCTTTAGTTGAAACGGATTATTGAATTAACTTATTTACGTCTGATTTTAATTGCATTTCTTATTTAATGGAAAACACCGCAATTGCGAAATTGGGTTTTTTCGACATTAGCGGAATATCGACAAAGTTTTACGCACATCTGTAATGGAAACACAACTAGTGACAAAGAAACCAGAGCAGCTAATCAGAGGTGAGTGGAAACAGCTGCGGCAGAGTGCAGGCAGCGGGAAATCAGGAGATGAAAAACAGCTGAGGAGGGAAACAGGCTGAGCGATAAACGCAACGCAGAGAACCTGAAGTAACGTGAAAAAACGAAAGAACGCTAATCTGAAGAAAAGTCCAAATGCAGATAGCAACACGCATAAAGGAGCTAACACAATGGAATAAACTGAAACAGCAAGAAGTGGTAATAAAACAACAAAGATCCAAACCAAAGCCACATATCATGACACATCTAGAAATAAAGTAAAATGGCAAGATCTGGTAATAAAAGAACAAAGAAAAGATCCAAACCAAAGCCACATATCATGACACATCCAGACCGAGCGAGCTGCCAGCAGCATGACTGTTCTGACAAGTTCTTCTTTCTCCCATTTGGACTTTAGAGTCGGGTTTTATTTTACTGGTTAAGGGTTTGAAACCAACTGAAGCTGATCCATCATTAAGTCTACGTCTATTGTTTGAACTAGAAGGAAACAAGTCAGCAATTTAAAACGAATACCAAAACGCCCTGAACAAAGCTGTACGAACAGCAAAACTCTTTCTGCTTTCTAAACATATTTGCTCAATGGGCCTCATCAGAATCCGGGTCAGTTGGGAAGAGCCGTAAAAATGGGCCAAACTTGGTTCTGATCAGTATTTGTTTTATGGTAGAGTTTTGATGTCCAGAACAATGGGAACGACGGGAAATGAGTCGTCGACGTCCGTTCCTCGTTTCCTTTTCTCCTTGTTGTGTTTCACATATAAATTCCTCCTATTTTGAGAAGGAGAACAGGCACAAGGGGAAGGCGCTGCAAAGCACACGGTGCTGCTTCTAAAATCATCCATATTGACTTCATGAGTCAGTAAACGGTGCTGGACATGTTTCCTTTAAAGTGACAGGCAGCTTTTCAAAAAGACAACATGGTGAGCCGGAGACAAGCAAAATGAACTGTTCAAAAAAGGTCATTTTCTTATCAACGTCAGGTTGGATTAGTCAGTCGGTTCTTCTAGAAGAAGACCTTTTGATTAGATTTGTTTTATTAAAAACTAAAGATTTCAATGTTTATCTGGATGACGTAACTGAGATGCATTTCCACCTGTCAGTGGAAGATTTGAGTCAATATTCAGAGTAAATCTATTTTAAATAAAACTGCATGCTTTTATGTGGATTTTGGTAGATAATTGTTAATATGATGACGCGTGTCAAGCGTTTGTTTTACCACCAGAACGTTAAAGCTCGGCTTCTTGAAGCGACAATAAATGGTGATTATTTCTGGCTTTATGCACGTTATGTCTCAGATTTTAAGGTGGTATTTTTGAAGGCTTTGCAACTTTTCTAGAAAATCAAAGGTTTTACAGAATCTAAAAGCTGCTGTTGCTCCAGAAACGGGTTATAAATTAGGTTCATGAGAACTAATACAGCTGATAAAACGTCCTTTATTCTGTCTTTGATAGAGACAAATGTGTCCAGATGAATATAAATAACAACCATGCGGCAGGGGGCATGACGGGTCTGAGTTGGGTTGTTTTAGCTGCTGGGGGTGATGCTGTTGCTAATTCTGGGACAAGTTTGGCCCAGAGACCTGCTTATATCCAGGATCTGCTGAACAGCTGCTCTAATTATAAACTGCCAACACTTTGTGCTTTAAAGAGCTTTAATATAAACACAGCAGCGCTCAGGAGTTATAGGGGCGCCGCTACTGGCTGACACTGCAGTACAGTCAGAACATAAACACAAACTGATGGTTTTTATTCCAAGAGCTAATTCTACTGGCTGTCAACATGGTTGGAATTAACGCCGTACTGTTAGCTCCTGCTAAATCATGGCTTGCTGTAGGGTCCTAATTAATGAAACCAGGAACTTGACTCTCTCCATATTTCCCTGACAAAAAAACCTCTTGACACATTTCAACTGTTTACTTCAAAAATAAAAATGATACGAATGTAATTTACCCACAAAAACAATAAAGAGTAAAAGAATAAAGAGGTCAGAAAACTGTCTCCACCCCAGCTGACCCCTGCGTAGCTTCACAAACATAAGGAAGCAGCACAAACGTACATTCACAAGAGAGCCTTACTGACTAACGTAATAAGTTCTGACACGAGAGTTTAAACTGGTAAATAGTGATTTTTATCCTAATAAACCTGAATTACCATAAGGAATATAAACTTAATTTATCCCCAGTTTGAATAAAGTAATTGAGGCTCCTGCGGTCGGTGCAGTGCTTTAGCGTTAGCTACGGCTAAATCCCACGTTGACGCATCGCTTCAGTGCCAGAGCAGCTTTATGATCAGTGCTTTGGTTTAGCACAGCTAGCCTGTTAGCCGCCACTGCTAATTTGAATTAAATTGACTTGTTTTGTAAAGGTCCTTGAGATGAGATGTTCTAATTTGGCTTCATAAGCACTTTGACTGAAAATAAAATTACCTTACCATATAAGTAAAATGAATAAATGTTACATGTGTTTTATTAGGATCTGATAAACAGAAAACAATAATCCTAGCCGTCACTGCTAACACGTCGGATCATTTTATTCTGTTCTAAACCAGAAAAAGGATTTCTTCCCGAAGAGGCCATGATTTATAATGTTTGCTTTTTAATTTAAAACACCATAAAATCTCTAAATGTTCTGGTATTCCCTGGATGTTCATTTCCAGTTAAAAAGGAAGCTACTTGTTTACTCTGACCATTTTCTCTTTAAATTATGACCACATGGTGGAGAATGTGAAAACCAGCCAGTATTTTCCACTTTTTAAACTTTAAGTCTGTGGTTGCAGAAATTTCCCTTCGTACTTGAGAAGCCACTTTAACACAGAAAGTACAGCTAATTGCTAATTGTACACTTTAATACAATTAACTCTTTAGTGGAAAAAAAACATTATTTTTTTATATTTAGACAGGATTTTGAAATAGAAACACCTTCATGAGCATTAGAAGTGGCAGAAAAGTCTGTCCGTGTTAAGCAGATGTATAAATACAGGCAGAGAAATGTGGCAGTAATTCACTGAAACCAGGGGCTCCTCAGGGGCCCCTTCCTCCATCGGATCACACCCGGGGGCCCCCCGACGCAGAAGGGTTGGGCTGAGGTCAGAACAGCAAACCAAAGGGAAGAAAAGCCGCCGTGATTCAAGTCGAGCTGACTTTTAGTTGCTGACTGGTGGTAAAGTTCACTGCTTTGAAGCCCTGAGGAGCCGAACCGTTGGCTCTTCTGAACCCAAACGCCTCGGCAACCGAGCACAGAGCTTTATGGAGATTTTAAATATGGAAAATAACTTCACACGCCCATCCTGATGTCAGATTCAAGAACGTTTCAAGAGAAGTTTACAACAGATGATTGGTTTTTAACCATTTGAATTCCTCAAGCATTTTGTGAGACGGAGATCAAAAACAATCAGAAATGTCAAAACCTTTAGGCGATGAAGTTTGAAGTTGCTTTTTGACGCACTGTTGATGTAAGGTCTCCAACTTTCCCAACAGGGGCCGGGTAAAGCCGGGACACACCGCGCTCTGGACTGTGGCTCCGGGATCGGACGCGTCTCCAAGGGCGTCCTTCTTCCTGTGTTTGAGAAAGTAGAGATGGCCGACATGATGGAGCACTTCCTCCTCCACGCGCACGAGGAGTATCTGGGCGAAGACGCCGACCGCATCGAGACCTACTACTGCTTCAACCTGCAGGAGTTCACGCCTCCCAGAAACAAGTACGATGTCATCTGGATGCAGTGGGTGGCGTGTAAGTACTTCCTGCTCTTCACTAAGATGACCCCGACTCCAGCTTAGAACTGATCCACAGAGAACTCTGAAAGAGCATTCACACCAACCCAACTCTGGTCCGCTTTGACCCCACGATCAGACACGGGACAGAAAAATAGTCAAAAACACCAGCTGCAGGCTGATGGACTTTTAAAGACCTGAAGAACTGCTTAACTGGACCGCGGCCAGTCCAAGCTTTTCCTGGGCCCTGAGCAGATTTTCATTCGGGGCCCTCCATACCAACATACCGACACCAGATGCTGTTTCACTCCCAAGCTGTTGCATTGGTGTAAAATCCCTCCTATCATTAGCATCCTTTGTAATTAGCTTACAGCATGCCAGTGTTATTATGGCTACTGAGCAAACTATAAAACATATTTGTTTATTTAAATGCAGAGTGGTATTTAAGTGTGCCATATTATTTTAAGTATTTCAAAGTAACATCAGCTGATAAACATTACATTTACAGTAAGTAGTATAACAAGTCTGATATCTTATAAAAAGTTATTTTATGAAACAACAATAACAACAATGTGTAACAGCATTTAGTGGGGATTATGAAATGTTATTTTAAGTGTATATTTTTTTTATAACGTTCTCCCTGGTGGTTGCCTAGCTTGCATGTGCCTTGGGCCGGCTCTGATCAAGACCACCTCAGAGGTTTTGGGTTAGAAATAACCTGGCTAACAGCGCGGCCTCTCTTCCTCCAGGCCACCTGACAGACAAAGACCTGCTGAACTTCCTGATTCGCTGCAAGAAGAGCCTCCGCCCCAACGGCGTCCTCGTCATCAAGGACAACATGGCGCGGCAGGGCTGCAAGCTGGACCCCATCGACAGCAGCATCAGCCGCCACCTGGACATCATGAAGGTCATCGTGTCCAAGGCCGGCCTGGAGATCCTGGCGGTGGAGCGGCAGGAAGGGTTCCCAGAGGTCATCATGCCCGTCTGGATGATGGCCATGAAGTGAACAGCCTCCTCTCAGAAACGTTTCAGTCGACCCCAGAAGAACCTGGAGAGTGGTTCTGGTTCTGTTCCCATGCCGGTCCGGTTTGTCTGAGCGGTGAAGGTGAATCTGGACCGTTGACGCCATCGTCAGGGCTGCATCAGATGTAAATATTCTGTTTTATATTTTTATGGATGATTAACTACATTTAAAGTTCTGTTGAAAATTAAACTTTATTCTCATCCTCCATCCTGTAACTGAGAAAGTTATGATAATTTTATTACATACGGTCAAATTAAGGGATTTTAATTTTGCTTCAGTCAGCTAGCTTTTTAACACTGAGCAAATAAAACGATGAATAAACTGTATTTATTAAAAAATGAGCAATTTCAACTCTTTATTGCATTTATTTGGTGAGTATCCATCTGTTTGTCTGTCAGCTTTTGCATTTCTCATGAATAAAACATTTGCTTCAGTTTAATCACATTAAACTATAGAAACTGAAATATTTTAATGTAGCAGTTTAAACTCAGAAACATGACAGTCTTAAATTATTTTCATAATTAAAATGTTGGCCATAATTTACTGTTTGGAGCATCAGCTTCATCATATTTAGTATGCAAAAGAGACTATTTAGCTCGCTAAGTATTTAGTTTGGAGCAATGTAGCAAGCTAGATGAATATGGCAAATGTTTAGCTGCAAAATAAATATTTATCTTGTAATTAAGCAATATTTAATTAACTATAAATGAATGGATAAGATAAGGTGACTGTATGACTTTGGAAATGAATCTCGTTGTTTTCCTCTGATAAAAGGCTGCAGAAAATCTGGATTATTGCTGTCAAGTTTTGAAAACGGCGTGGAACAGAGAAGATCCGTAATAAATCCAGATCTGTGTTTAAGCCTGTAACCTTTACACTATGTTTAAATAAACCATTAAAAGCAACAAATGATTTAGAGTCAGGCAGACCCCCGCTGGGCGGGCGGAGGGGGACCCGGTCTCCCCTGGGACTCATTCTGCTCAGGATTATGATGTTTTACAAACAGCAGATTGTTTTTGCTTTAATGGTTTTCAGCTGCAGCCTGAGGTGGATCAGATACCGGCCCGGTTTGAACAAACAGAGCCTGTTTCCGTGTATCAGCGCTGGCTTGTCTTCAGGTTCTGTCGGGTTCTGTCGGGTTCTGTCCGGGTGAAACCCGTCCAGAGGACATCCATCCCGCCGCTGGGAGGCGTCACGTGACCCTCCCTGCGTTTCCACATCCAGCATGAATTAAAGATCAAAATGGCCCAAAGTTAAACTTGCAGCCGCGGCGGCTAATGGCAGCCAAATGTGCCGTCACCTTTTCAGGAGCGGTTAGCGTCGCTGGCAGTCAGAGCCGTCGGTTCCAATCGGGCTCGGCGCGGCCTGCAGCCGCCGCACTGACACTGATTGGTCCCGTCAGGCCGGCGGCGCGTTCACACACACCGGCCGCGTCTGGTCCGGTTCGGCTCGCACACTGTCCCAACGAGCATATGATAAAACACCATGTCCAACGCTGCACATTGCAAATGACCGCGTTCCTTCAGGGACTGTTCGGCTTCATGCGCTTTGCTTGGGCTGCAGGTCCAACAGGACAAGTTTATTCACTCAGTGTGTTTAGATATAAAGTCCTCATTGTGTTGTGACGGGACAGAAAGAAAAGGTTCTGCTATCATGAAATGTTCATCAACAACAGAGGAATCAAACCCACATCCTCTGCATTTTCAGAGGCTGGCCAGAGTTTATATTTTATAGAAATGTATTATTTCATGATGCATTTATAAATTATTTGTCTTAATTTTAATTTTATTCAGGCCTTTGCGTTGAGGTCTCAGGTTGTAATGCCCCGCTCGGCCTCTAGAGGCCGCTAGCAGCCCTGCAGGCCGACGTCCTGCCTCCACCTTGTCGCCTCGCTGCGTCCCGTGGGAACAGTTAACACCTCCGGGAGAAAGCAGCGGGGGATCAGCTGGATCCTCTCTGGGATCCGGAGTGAGGAGGAACGAGCAGCGGCGATCCCCCCGGAGGATCCGCTGGAGGATCCGCCGGAGGATCCGCTGGAGGATCCGCTGGAGGATCTGCTGGAGGATCTGCTGGAGGATCTGCTGGAGGATCCGCTGGAGGATCCGCCGGAGGATCCGCTGGAGGATCCGCCGGAGGATCTGCTGGAGGATCCGCTGGAGGATCCGCCGGAGGATCCGCTGGAGGATCCGCCGGAGGATCCGCTGGAGGATCCGCTGGAGGATCCGCCGGAGGATCCGCTGGAGGATCCGCTGGAGGATCCGCCGGAGGATCTGCTGGAGGATCTGCTGGAGGATCCGCTGGAGGATCTGCTGGAGGATCTGCTGGAGGATCCGCTGGAGGATCTGCTGGAGGAATGCGCTTCCTCCTCAGTTCTCACAGTAAATCATGTCAGTGCAGAGAAATAGATGAGACGATGATGAGCTGGCTGCCTCTTCGTTCTCCCAGCATGCCGTCAAGCCTCTCAAAGTGCTTTTCTGCGCCGTTTCTGCTCAGCTCAGGCCTCCAGGCAGGGATTCGTTACAGACTTTCTTCCCCCCGACCCGGTTCGGTTCTGAACATGTAATATTTCATCCAGTGAGCGCAGCTTTGAGCCGGGATCAGGTGCTGCTGACTGCGGAGGTTTTAATCTGCGAGCTGAATAAAAACCATGACGTGCGGCGATGCAGCTCACACACCAACGTTCAAGCAGAACTCGCATGAGAAATGAAAACCGAAGAAAAGAAGAAAAACTCGGGCTTCAAACTCCAACCTTCCCGCTGAGCAGCGGCTGACGGATAATCCGCTCACCACAACACAAGGCGGAGGAAATCCTTCCCATCTGGAGGCCCTGAGGCCCGGTGGACGGGCTGGATGGACGGGCCAGACCAGACCAGCGTGGAGATGTTTGACCCAAACGGAGAGAAGCAGAACCGTGTTTGGAGGCAAGTAAAGATCAGCATTCTGACTGCGAGGCACGGTGCTGGAGGGATGATGATGCGGGATTGATTTGCAGCTGCATAAGCTCCTCCTCCAGAGAACCTTAAGTTAAAGTAGGAACATCTGCCCAGCTGCTGGAGCTGTTCCAGTGGCCCAGTCAAAGTCTGGACCTCAGGTTGTTCCGCTGCGCTTGTTGAGGAACGCGTGAACATTTTGTAAGTCCTGACGGTCCCTGTGCTCTCCTCTCTGTCTCTGAATCTGTTTATTCCCACTGTGACCTTCAGCTTTCCAAGAATCCAGCGACTCCCAGAAGCGCTCTAATGAAGACAGCTGCTGATCTTCATCGCTGCTCCTCTTTCACTCTGCGCCTGATTTAAGGGGTTCAGACGTTATTTGCCTCCATGCGAATATAAATCATGTATCAGAGGAGATCTCCACCCAGACGCAGAGCCAGTTCATGGATTTATGTTTCCACCTCAGTCCAATCAGAGCTGCTGCACATTTGGATCCCAGTAAACATCCAAAAACTGAGAGGTTTCATCACAGAACTGGTTCTGCTCATGATTAGACAAGATCACCTCGGGCGGGTTTCTCCACGGGAAGCAAAAAGATGGAGAAACTGTTCCTTTAGGAATAAAATCAGTTTTCACAGGTAAAGTATTAAAATCCTTTGTGTTTCGCTGAACGTGTGTGGTTACATAGGATTCTCTGTTTTCAACATAACAAAAAGCCAAACATCTCCAGCAATGACGTAGCAAAGCAAAAATACCTCTACTGCACATTTAAAATGTTTTTTGTTGTAGTTGTACTTTTTTAGTAGGACAAATACCTAAACAGGGACTAGTCCCGCCATTTTGGATGTCGAGTAACCTGCGCACCGACTTAAGCCCCAGTTCACAGAGGGAACTGGGCCAAAAATGGAGGCATCAGATTTTAGAGGTTGGAGGATTTTATGCTTAAAGACCTCGGGCCATTTCTCCTGCTAGCGCCAGACTAGCACGTTGGTTTGGGTTGAGTTTACCCAGAATGCCCCGCTTTGGGAGCGGTCTCCAGTCGGATGACGCCATGTAGAACAAGAGTGTTTAATTCAAAAATGGGTTTTACCCCTAAAGTATGGCAAACAGTTAACAAAACCAACACTTAAACAGAAATGCCAAAGGCGTCACTGGTGGCCAATCAGAAAGGTGACGGAAACACGCAGGGAAATCTAAAACACACGAAAGACAGAAAACCGTCGTGGCCTACCAGAAAGGAGACGTCTCTGTTTCGCTTTTGTCTCAATCGCCATCGCTTCTTCTTCGTACTCTGAACTCACGGTTGATCTCGCGAGGCTTTGCGAGATTTGCCGTCCGACGTCTGGTTGTCGGTGAGTGACAGCTGTTCGTGTGTTGGCTTTGCCGTGTGGCTCCACACACTGTACAACCAGGCGTGTTACAGAGGATTTTTAAAACATTACTTGGAAAACGTCTTCTTATGAGTGAAAGTTGTACTTTTTTAATCAATATTCATGAATTATTTACTCACAATACTTTGCCAGAAAGCTGGAGACCAACGTTGTGTGGACACTACTTGTTTTCATGTCCACACAATGTAAAAGCATAACTACATAGGAAAAATGTCACACTATAAGTGGAACTTGTACTTTTTAAAATCAATATTTAAATATCATTTACTTAAAATAAGCTCCTATGTTTTGCCAAAAACCGATCTACCAGTTTTGTGTGGACGTTATTTGTTGTGCTGACATTTTGTCATGTCCACACAATGTAAAAACACAACGTTTGTGGTAGGGTTAGGTATAAACACGAGGTTTAGGGAAAAGGTCAGAGCTTTGTTACAGAAATTAATGGAAGTCGATGCATGGATAGTGAGGCAGGAATGTGTGTGTGTGTGGGGGTGTGTGTGTGTGTGTCTGGGCCCTCTGTGAGTGACATGTGATGTATTCATGAGGAGGAGGCCAGGGGAAAGGGCCCCGCTCGGAGCCATTAGCCTCTGCAGTAAATCTGCAGGGACCGGAGCGCCTCGGCCTTTCGGCTGCAGGTATTTCCTGCCTCTTGATCTCGGGAGGCAGAGCTCGTTTCTTGCCGGCGGGGGTTCGGCCGGCATAATAAGTGCAGGTTTGATGCCAGCAGTTTATTATTCGGCTACATTTTGTGGATCCCAGTGAAGTGTTGTGGTGTTAGGGGGGGAAGTGTGTGCAGCCAGCTCCTGTAACTGGGTTATTTTATTAAACGACACATGAGAAAAACTGCAAAATGCTTCTTAATTTACAACCAGTTCTGAAAAATGAATGTTCCAGCAAAACAACCACAGCATAATTTGGTAATTGTCAATAAAAAAGCTGCTCTAACTGGCTTTTAATCCAAAAAATAAATGTTTCACATTAAATCCGAGAGTTTAGTTTTCCAGACCCAGATTTGTTTTTTGTATTGTTTTTTTTTTTTCATTTGATCAAATTGTTTCTAGTTCTGGTTCAACTCTAGTTCAGGGCTGGCTCAGGTCTAGTTTTAGACAGCTATGTATGTCATGTAAAACATCTGTTTCTGAATCCCTGGAGGTATGTTCGGTGAAGCAGGAATAACCAATAACTTCTGCTGCCAGATTTGCTTTTAGCAGCACAGGAAAGCTGCAGAGTCCTGCTGATCTACTCGCAACAAGACGTTTTACAGCAACAAGATTTGCTGGAACAGATCTGGCATGGTTCAGTCTGCAGCTATGCACCAGAACTGCTTCAATTTGTAGAAATATTTGCTTTTTAAAATGAAATCAACTTGGAGACCCCGCATCTTACATCAAACATTGGGTAGAAACTAGAGTAAAAGTTAGAAAAATGTCACAAACTGCAGCAATGCAGACTCCAAAAGCTAGGGGGCGGTAAAGCGTTCAGTGTGAGTGAGGATGTGACTTTATTTGGGAGGAAATGAAGTGTTGCTTAACTGATGTTTTCTTGAGGTTTTTCAGTCTGATTCAGAGCTACAGATGAATTTAGTCGTTGAAAATCTAATTATTTTCAAATTAAAGCTTATTAAATATTAGCATCAAAGAATTGGTGTCAGGAAGTAAAACGTATTTTATGAATCCTGAAATTCCTTAATATCTTTGAAACACAATTCATGTATGGATGTAGGATGAAAATCGTCTACTTTTATTGTGGCATCTTCTTCTTCTCCTAAGGATCAGCTGATGCTGTGGTAAATAAAGTTCAATGCTCCATCGGTGCCCCCTAGTGGTTAGATAATTATCAGCCAACCTAATCTGTCAGTCAGCTCAGAATGTGGAGGTGAGGGATTCTTCAGCAGCGCTGACTGAGCACCAGCATAGTGTAGTAATATCGAGTCAATGCTGCATCGGTGTATCAGTTTAATATTTAGATTTTTGCAACTTTTCCTCATAAATATGTGTCAACGTATCTGGAGATGAACTTGTGCTCACAGCAGTGTTAGAACCACAGAAACGTTCAGCCGGAGTGTTATTTTTATAAAGCTGGGTATCGTCTTACGCTCGGCTGAGACTTGGCAGTATTTCTTTCTTCATGTTGCATGTTGGAGAGTTCAGCTTGTTGTTACAGTGAGAATATAACCGAGTTACTGAACCTGGACAGAAGTACAAAGAGCAAAGTGTCAAGAAATACATACCATATTACTAATATCCTGCCATATTTTTCTTCTGTTCATGTTAAGTAATTTTAGGTGAAATAATGTCTGAATATACAGAGCAGACATCTATAGTTGTCCTGTTTTTTAAATCATATAGATTTTTTTTTACCAGCTCAAGAAAAATACAACTAATTCATTTGCTGTGTTCAGCATTTTTCTTTAGTTGATTTTTATATTGTATTTAATACAAATGTGCTGAGGAGTTAATCATTGTTGCTGTTGACTAGCAGACGAGGACAGAGTGAGCTGGGAGTTTTAAATGAGGGCAGGAGGAAGAGGAGGAGTTAGAGGAGGAAGAGGAGAAGCAGGAACCATTAAGAAAAGTGCCAGGTTCAGGTGCAGAGTGCAGGATTGGGTTTCATTTCATTCCATTAACCTGTTAAAATCAAAAGACTGAATACATCTGAAACAGTCTGAAAAATGATCAATTTATATTGATCATATAAATCAATATATGATCAATATATTGATCAGTATTTAAAGGGGATACTGCCCCTTTAAATACTGATTTAAAGAGGCAGTGTCATTGTTTTTATAGCACAATCAAGTAACTATGCCACCTTGAGTTAGTTACTTGTGCTATAATATATATGAACATCATCAGGGCGTTCTAAGGCCTGCAGTTTTAATTGAACCTTAAGTCCACCAACGTTGCAGCAGCGTCTCTAGGTGGAGTCAACAGGAATCAGAAACTGAGTAAATTTGAATATGAAATGATGAAACTCTGCTTTTCTTCATCCCAACACTGCAGGATCCTCCTCTGCGTTTCATAACTTTTCTCTGGTCGTGACAGTCTAAAGTCGCTGATGGCTGTGGGCGATCATTAGCTGTCACATCTCACGTTTCCCTCTGTTCCTTCTTATTTCTTTCATTTTGAAGTCTTAATTCACCAAACCACAAGATGTCGCTTTTTGGAAAAGCATGAGCAGGTTTTGGCTCTGAACAATCAGTTCAGTGTTTTTGGAGAGACGGTAATCACTTCTCTTAACCCAAATCACTGAAGCTACTCCAAATGTTTTCTCTTCCCTCCTCGAACCCGACCAGTTTGCATTCTGAGGAAAACAGGATGTAAACTTTAAAGAGCGCACTGAGGAGGTTTATGATGCAGGGACACATTGTTCAGCCGTGTTGCTGGCCTTGTATACAAGGGAAACATTGAAACACCCGGGCGGTTAGGATCTGAGGGCGAGCTTTATTGGATTCACATGGGCGGCATTTTTAGTCAAACCTAATAGTAATTTGCTCCTCATGTGGCGTTCAGGGGCAGGAGGAGATTTGGAGGTAATTTGAGTGCAGCTAAAATAATACCTGGCGCTAATTGTGAATTTAACGATCAGGTTTAAATTAGTTCTAGCACTTCACAGTCGACTTTGATTGATGAGGTTTCTTTATTATTTTCTCTGTTTACACCTCCAGTCAGATTTGTTCAAGACCCCTTTCACATAAAAACGCCTGACTTTTCCTACTGGGAGGGTTGGACTGACTGATCATCTGATGGAAACATGGAACCACATGCTAACCCTGACATCTGGGACAGCCCATCACACCGAGCTGCAGAACCAATTCCAGATCTTTGGCTGTTTGCTAAATTACCGGAAAAAGAGGAAATCCCTCAGGAAACCAGGTGAGTTTAAAAGCGAAGTAGCTGGACGGATGAATCAGGATTTCATTTGAAGGATCTGGAATTTTCCAGACACTCTTCACAGGATCAAAGATCAAAACGTACCTGAGAGGACAGCAGTTTTTGTCTGGTCCAAAATACGTCGCAAAATTCCAGATAATCAGAAGCATTAAATAGCATTAAATATTCTGTCTTATAGAAATAAAAGACAGAATATTTAATGCTGAAACAAAGATCTTAATAACGTTAATTACTCTCATGCTGTGCTATGCAGACACTCTGTCTGCACAGATGAAGTTTCACTTGCCTCAGCAAAGCAGATGCCTGAAGCAGCTCTAGCAGCAGGGCAGCACTACCTATATTCTGATAACTATCAGATTCAGGGCTTCAGGCTAGCTAACGGCTAACAGCTACAGCCTTTAGTGGAGCATTGACTGCAGCTTCTGACCCGGTTCTGTTTGGATGCGGAGTCGGACCAGGCGTGGTGGGGTTGCATCGTGATGCGTTCACTGACTCGGACTGCTTTCTGCTCATCATTGTTAACATTTCCAGCCACTGTTTACGTCCAGATTTACCGTCTGGCTTTATGAATTATGACGCTTGTCTCACATCAACGATGTAAAACTCGGATAAAATGTGACACAACATTTGAAAACTATTGGATACGATTTACTTCCACATCTGGAAGAAGATCAAATCAGATTTTTTTAAATTGTGTGGAAAGTCTGATTTGGGCCAAGAGAATCAGTTTTGTCGTCCATTTGAGTTTTTTGCAGATCGGCTTGTGCATCAGATTTAGGGCCGTACCAGAAACGTCTGAATAAATAAGTTCCAGAAATTTATTTTAAAAAATGTGGTTAAAAATTTTTAACGCATTCAAATCGATGTCATGATTAATGAAAACTATGGAGTTAACATGCCGGCTCTAAAATTGATGCCTTAAATGGCAACACAGAGCTCCTGTCTGCGTTTCTGCCCAGCAGTACATGACTCAACCACACACACACACACACACACACTCTCATACCTACAAACTTAGAGAGGCTAATTACCGTAACAGTCGTGTTTTTTATGGTGAAAGGAGCCTGGACACAATCCATGAATCCACAAGAAAAACAAGCAAACTGCATGCAGAAAAACTTCAGCCTGGGATTCAAACCCACAACCGTTTCCCTGCAAGGCAACAGTGCTACTAACTACAGGACAAAGTAAAACACTAAGAAGTCTGATTTAATTGAATGAATTTCAACCTCTGACTAAAGACAAGTGTCGCATTAAAACTGCTTTCTGTAGAGACAGTTTGACCTATTAAAACTCTGCAGCCTCAAACTTTTCCTGACAAACTTCAGGTTTTCACAGTGAGCTGAAGCAGCGCCTCGCTCGCACCCTCAGCCTCCATCAGCTCTGTATTTACGGCGTGTGGAAATCTGCCGCCATGTGAACAGAAGCCAAGGCCCAGAGCCCGGTCCGAACCCGCTCACGCCAAGCTAACCCGCTAATCTGAAGCCGTTTTATGAACCAGGCTGTGAAATATGACTTTAATAATGGCTGCAAATGGCCGCGTCTGGGAGCAGGCGAGGGTGAGGCCTGAGCGTGTGGAAAATCAGAGCCGGATCGGCAGCGACTGCCTGGCCTGGCAGCGCCGCAGCCTCATGAAATGTGAAAAGAGTTGCGGGCGCGGCGAGCGTCGGCGGACTGCAGTCCTCCATAAACTCCTGATTAAACCGATGTCGCTGTAATGAGCTCTAATTCTCCGCCTGCGGAAGACGAGCAGACGGAGACGGTCGCCGTGCGTCCGACAGTCGGAGGTTTGACGGAGACCGAGGCGCACCGCCCTGGATTTACTCCTGATCTGTGGTCGCAGCGCCGAACCACAATGTTGATGTTTCGACTGGCTTTTACAGGCGTTGGGCTAAATTTGGAAAGTGTGAAACCATCTGAAAATAATGACTCTGCTGCAGAGCTGGAGCGTTTAATCAGGCCGGCAATCTTCATCAACATCATGAGAGAGAGAGAGACACCTCCCAGACAACACCACCAGCACATGCTGGGAAAGTCCCAGTTCCTCCTCCTACACACACACACGCACACTAAGAAACATTCGTCAAAACCACGCAGGAGAACTGACACAGAAAGAGTTAAGAGATGTTGTTCATTGTCACATGACATTAGGAGCTCAGATAGAAACTCTCCACCTCCAGGTCTGCACCGCCTCTCCACCCTCACACACACACACACACCCGCACACACACCCCTCTGTAACGCACATCTTGCCTGCAGATGTGGCAAAACCGCCAACACTTCAAAGCGCCTCCCTTCAGACCAACAGCGCTCCCTGACGCCAACTGTAAATGTCCTGGACACAGAGCATGGAAAATATTAAACCCCCTAACTCACGCTGAAGGGCCGGGCCGGGGAGCGGGGGGTAAAAACGGCCTCCTGAAAACCCCCTTAATGACTCAACTCTCTGCTGAACAACAACAAGGCGGCGTCACCTCTGCTGTCTGCCGCTGATGAACATCTGCAGCGCCGTGTTCACCTGGTGCATCGGCAGCACGGCGACGGTTTGGGAGCAGAAACGTCTCAAGGTCGCTGTGTCCTCAGGCAGCTTGGTTAGCATAATGGCGTAATGGGAGTGGGCCCCTAAAGAGCTCCATCACACTCACAGAACACAAACACTGCTTCACTTTGAGTCTCTGTGGTTTCAGTCATTTTATTTTTATTGGTTTTATAATATTTCACACGGCCGCTTAAACCTGGAGACATAAAAACTTTGTTTCACTGCGTTCAGCCGCGTCATCAGGGCTAACGCTAACAGTTTCACAGCTGGAGAAAGGTGAACAATTTGTAAACCTCAGCCTACGTTCTCACAGCAAGTCTTGAAAATATCTGCATTGTGTCATTCAGACTGATGCGAAAAAGGATTCGCTTGCGGTGTGAACGGAGCCTAATAGAGTCTCACTGCAGCTGGACTGAACAACGTGGCTGCACCAGACAGCTGAGTTTATTACAGAAACCAAACAGAAACTGGACTGATCTGAACTCTGAGATCAAGACAGATCCACTAATCCATGCATCTATCCTCCAATCCAAACCAAACCCTTTGATCAACCTGTTCCCCTCCTGTCCTGTGGGGGCGCTGCACCAAGAACCACTGAAGGAACAACACAAAAGCCTCTGAAGACACTGAGAGCAACTTCTTTCTTCACCAAATGGAAACAAAATGGAGGCATCAGGTTTTAGCAGTTGGAGGATTTCTATTTAGTCTTTGGCTAAAAACCACGAGCCATTTCTGCTGCTAGCTCTGGGCTAACATGTTTGTTTTGGTTGCATTTACCCAGAATGCCCTGCGCTGTAGACCACTTCCTGCTTTTAGAGCGGTCTCCAGTCCGCTTGGCGTTCACATTCAAACCGAACCAGAGTTCACTTCAACTGAACCCAGACTGAGGTTTGGAGGACCAGAGGTCAGAGGTCGAATAGTGTTCACAACTGAACCGGACTTTCTAGACAAACGGACTGGAGTTGGATTAAACCAGATTAAGCGGACTGAACAGGGCTGGTGTGAATAAACTCGGTTAAATCAGTTTGTACCATCTGGCCTCCACCCATCAAGTCCTCCAGGAATGTAGTTTCTCCTGATAATTTGTATAAACTGGCATTTTTCTTTAGTTTTAAACAAAAATCTTTTTCCAGATGAGAATGCAGATATCTGACGGAGTCGACAGCGAAAGGGAGGATCTGTCAGTAAATCAAGTGTTTGGTTAAAAGCTGCGTACTTGTGGTTTCCAGAGCATGATTCAGTGAGTCGCGTTCTGCACCTCAGATCCACCAGAATAAAACGGATCCTTCTAAAGATCCCAGACGCCACCATGTTGTGTTTGCAGCAGCATGTGTGCCCTCCTCTGCATCTCGGCGTTGCGTGCTTTCAGACTCGCTGACGATCTGCTGGAGTTTGTACAGGAAGATGAGAAAGGTTGCCGGTTTGTTCTCCAGGGAAGAGAGGGGGTAGCATGGCAATATCTGCTCTGATTCCACAGCCTCAGGAACTTTGACCTCCAGCAGCGAAACCAAAATAAAAATCCCCTTTTCGCTGCCAAGCCAGCATAACAGGAAGATGGGGCGGCGGCGGAGAGGAGGAGCGAGGCAGAACAATAAAGCCTCTCTGTTCGGCTCCACATGGATGCTGTTTGACAGCTAAAAAGCTTTTGTTCTGCTGAAATGACGGGACGCTGCTGCGCTTTGCGAGCGTGCCAGGCATTGTAGGTTTTTCACGAGGATGCGGCGCGCTGAAGGACGTCAGAGCCGCAGATCCGCCGCGTCCCCACAGGGGAGATGTGGTGCGGAGCAAACTGCGGTGGTTTCAGTCCGGATAATGCAAACTGAACCGTGGATCCAGATCAGAGCCGGACCTCAGAACCGGTTCCACCACAACAGAGACGCTTTAGGTCACAAACATTTTCTCCCTGAAAGGTTTTCATCTCTCATTCCCAGGCAAACTGTGGGACAAATCCACTGCTGGCAGAGCAGAGTAGCAACTAGTTACATTTACTTGATTAACTTTTTGGGGAAAAAAATAACTTTTAGGAGTATTTTTTTACTTTTACTTGAGTATTTTTGATGAAGTGTTTCTGCTCTTACCAGAGTAACATTTCTGGATTTTCTACCCACTGAATGAAAAACAAACATGTTTTAACCAAAACTCAGACACATACCTGCAGTCTGTGTTAAAGTTTCAGAAGTTTTTTACTGAAAGGAACTGATTAGGGAAAATGTGTTGCCTGATTTTTTTTTATTTTTTTTTTTTAACAAATTACTGTCATTTCCACTTAACTTTATATTTTGGTCCGTCCGATGATGTTAAGTATTAAATGATTGATAATTTGATCAGTTATTCAGTGCTTGAGTCAACTTGTTACCAAATTCTTTTTTTACTCTTACTTAAGTAATTTCTTGAACAGATACTTTGTACTTTAGCCGTTTTTCTGCTCTTACTTGCGTCGTTTTTGGGAACTCTGCTGACCTCTGACTGTTAGCTTCAGCTAATGAGCTAAACGTTTTCAAACTGCAGGTCACTTCATTCATCCAACCGCATGGAAGGAAGAACTGTGTCCGAAATAAAACTCACTATGCTAGTCTGCCAAAGAGGAGCTCGTTTCTAGCTAGCTCTTTAGCATTTTTGATAACTTTGTCAACGTTTAGCGCACTCAGCTTTCCCTAGATTAATTTTGCTGGATAAATTTACTGTTTTGTAAAGTTAGATGTTTATATCCATGCTCTTATTTTGAAGTTCCATTTCCTCTCCTCCGGTCTCGTCATTCGGCGCAGCGGATGACGTCGCTGTGCGTCACCGTGTTGGTGCTCCACATCCAACCAATCAGAGCCGCAAGAAGCAATGAAACTTTTCTCAGTCTGTTCCAAACATTAGTCCATGTCATGTAGCATGTTAAGCTAGTTAACGAGAATACTAACGATGCTGATATTAGGTCTGTTGCTAGTTAAGCTAAAGCTACACACTCAATCCTCCACGTATTTAAAGTAAACCTCAGATTCACGCAGGAGACATCAGGGTGAAGCCGGAGGGACTGTGACCTTCTGAGGAAGAGATCATTTAAACATTTTTACAGAACGTTTCATGTTTGGTGACCCTAACCCTAGTCTGCAAACACACAAACAAAACGATTACAAACTGACTCAACAGGTGAGAAACTTTACTGAACCATAACAAAAATAATAATTGTATAAAAGTAATCATGTTAATACAGCATCAAAATAATCTCTATATACAGCGTATATGCTTCCATGATCTGAGTTATATGACGAATCAACTGTACAAAACCAATAATAATTACTGATAATGATAATAGAATCAGAAGGAAGGAAGAAATTACTATAATACATATTTGTGCTAATCCCTTCATACATTAATCTGATTAATATAGATTTGAATTTATTGTCAAACTGCCTGATGTTTGGGCATTGTTTTAGTTCCATATTCACTTTGTTCCATGATATAAAATCTGGATCATAAAACAGTTTGATGTTTCACAATATTCTGCAGTTTTAGTAAATTAGACCTAAAGGAGCAGTACGTGTTTACGAACACTAGCAGCTCTTTTTTAGGGCTTTACTGGTTGTAAAGTAGATTTATGTTCATTTCCCAGCATTCTGTAAAAAGACATGGTTGAATTATTGAAGGTACAGAATGTGGAGTTACTTCTTATCCAGATCATTTCTTACTTTGGCCTGTAAGGCCTGAATTCAGGCTGAGAGCTGAATATTTGTCTGTTTCATCACTGAAAGCGGAGTGAAGTGGTTCATGTGAACCGGAGTGAAGTGGTTCATGTGAACCGGAGTGAAGTGGTTCATGTGAACTGGAGTGTGAACCGGAGTGAAGTGGTTCATGTGAACCGGAGTGAAGTGGTTCATGTGAACCGGAGTGAAGTGGTTCATGTGAACCGGAGTGAAGTGGTTCATGTGAACAGGAGTGAAGTGGTTCATGTGAACAGGAGTGAAGTGGTTCATGTGAACAGGACTGGCCTCCGTTCCTGATCCACTGAAAGGTTCCTGCAGTCTTTAAAAGATAAACGCTGCTGCTGCCTTGAAGCTGCAGGAAAAGCTGCAGGAGTTGTTTGGCTGGAGATTAGCTGCTTTCTGAAGGCGTTTGGTGGAGCGTCAGCTCCAACATCTGGGTGGATGGATGAGGTGTGATGCTGGCTTTCGTCTCCCATGAAAGGGAAGCAGCCAGGACGCGGCTGCAGGGACTCTCACGTCTCCATCTCACATTATTTCTCACTCCGGCTGACAGAGAGGGCGGCCCGGCGATAAATTCACCTCATTACAGATTTAATAAAACAAGCATGTTGGTTTGTTTTCCAAACGGCTCTCAGGCTGGATGAAAAGCAGCTGAGTCATGAATAATGGACGGGTTCTGATCAGGTGGTTCAGAAAGTTTCTGTTTATCAAATCAAAGTGGATCCGTGTGTGTGCGTTTCCCTCGCTGCAGTGGGACGGGGACGGATTCATGTCTGCTTCCATTAGTCCGGGTCCGCGCGGTGATCCGCCGCCGCAGGCCGGACGTTCGCCATCCGGCAGGAAGCGGCGCTGCAGGGCTCAGCAGCACCGACAGGTACTGATGCTGTTTGCTGTAACTGTTTGTTTGGGTCAGTGCTGAGTGAAACCTGAGGCGGGTTCTGATTGGCTGATGGGCCGACCTTCACCTGAGGAACCGTCGCTGGTTGGCTGTGACTGGCTCAGCACTCACAGCAGATATAAACATGAATAAAGTTTATTTAAAATGTCTCATTCATATCACTAAACTGTAACTTTATTTACTCATATTGTTGAATTTACTGATATTTATTGATGCTATTGTGAAACAATCGAGAAAATATCAAAAGTAACATTTCCAATCATACTGTCAGTTTGTTTTTTAATTTACCATCAATAAATGGAGTTAATCATAAAAATATAAAATTATAAAGGATGCTGCTGCTGCAGCGTCTTCCTGCTGCTGCTGCAGCGTCTTCCTGCTGCTGCTGCAGCGTCTGCTGCTGCAGCACCAAATCCCGTTTCTGTTGAAAGGGCTGCTGGTTGTTTGATCCTCCCAGCTTCATTCAGCGTTTTAAAATCAGCTCTTACCAACCACCAGGTCTCACCGCCGTTACTGTTTTACTGAATGTTGTCTGCATTATTTAAAAAAACTGCAATTAAAGTTGAATCTTGGGGAAAAAAGAGTCTTAATTTGTTTTATGGTTTGCGGTGGTTTCCCTCAGCATTTAAAGAGAAGAACCGTAACAAACAAAGAGCGTTAAAGATCTCTGCTCTGCACGACACACCCTTTGTGTTTCTGACACATTAGGGAAACCTTCAGGCCACTCGTAAAATAAAACAACATATTTTCTCTGCTCAATAAAATAAAACAAGATTGGCCGCCTCTGCAAAAAGCACATAGGCAGCACTTTTCTCCCTGTTTTCCTCTGAGGGAAACGATTGTAAATGTGTAATTAAATTAATAAAATAGTCCCATGCAGTAAAACAGCGCCCCTTGAGGACGCCTGATTGCACCGACGTGTTTGTGAAGATGTTTGTGCAGGTATGTATCATAACCATCTGACGCTGCGGCGGAGCGCTGGGTTGGCGCTGAGCTGGGGGCGTCGTGGCCTCGCCTCTCTGCCAGTTTGTGTTATAATAAAACATTTTAAAGCTCCTCATTAAGCTATTCTGGGCGCAGGCTTGGCGCGGCGCAGCAGAGGGGAAGGTGGAGGAGAAAACCTGAAGGTAGAGGCAGGAACTGCCAGCGTTTCCGTGCCAACGCACCTCCATGTGATTGGTGGCTGCAGGCCGTAATTACCAACAGATGCTGATTAACGTGATGCAACCAGGCAGACGCTCACCGAGACCCAGGACAGGCGGAGCGGAGCGGCGGTCCGGTCCATCTATTGCCTGTTTTCTGTTTTAAAGGTTCCTGCAGCTTTAAGGTGGAGAACGACCGCAGGAAGCTCTCCGTGACCTTTGGGGTCAAAACCCTCTGGACCAGACTGTGCGCAGCAATAGGCCCGTCACCATAACAACGGCGTGCGTCCCTGATGTTGTTACAGTGAACAATGATGTTGTTTTGAGACCATTTTCCAGTAATATAATAGTAATAATGGGAAAATAATGCAGGGACAGATTGTAATAAATATTTATCACTGGAGCTGGACGACATTTTAAATATCTAAATTAAATAAAACAACAAATAAATTATGAAACTGAAAACTTTTATCTTCCCATTTTTGGCAGAAAGATACAATAAATCATGGAGATGGAAATTATTGAGCTGGTTTTAATTGATCATGTGATTAATTGATTTATTGCTTATTGTGACAGGTTTAGATATTAATAACATGCAGATTGACAACGACATGAATCCCTTTAGCCTGTATGAGTCGTTTTCATGAGAATCTGAAAACGACCAAATTCTGATCGTTTCACCCAAAAATGAATCTGATCCGTTTCAAACGGAACCGCACTGTTCCGGACAGTTTTCAACGCGCCTGAACGCCACATCACATTTATTCTGACCTTTCCGTCGTTGATGTGAGACATGCGTCATAATTCAGCAGCAGAAGAAGTCAGGCGTCTGAGAACGATGCTAATGAAGTGAGTCAGTGAACGCATCACAGCCAAACAATCCCTACTGAAGACGTTTGGTCTGTGTGTCACTAACGCAGCTGCTGCTCCGTTCTGGACTCAAAGCTTGTCCCAGCAGTGGGTTGGATTCTGGTTCTGGAGTTCATGAGCAGAACTCTGAAGTCTGGTTGTATAAACGACAGTTTGGTTTGGGAACCCTAAGGTCTGCCAACAAGAACTGGACTGATGAGATGAGAGGGGAAAAGTTCTGCTTCTCTGGGAGTTTTTCTTTCCTCCTGATGGTCCGGTCGACCCGGTTCTACTGGAACCAGAACTCCATCATCTGCTCCACCTCCAGCTGCTGTGGTTCTGAGTCAAACCAAGCTGTTCCCCTCCTGGCCTGTGGGGGCGCTGCA
>CAEGAE010037757.1:0-26381 GCA_903067095.1 Girardinus metallicus
GGTGATGCAGCAGCAGCTGCAGCAGCATGGTGGTGATGCAGCAGCAGCTGCAGCAGCATGGTGGTGATGCAGCAGCATGGTGGTGATGCAGCAGCAGCAGCATGGTGGTGATGCAGCAGCTGCAGCAGCATGGTGGTGATGCAGCAGCATGGTGGTGATGCAGCAGCATGGTGGTGATGCAGCAGCTGCAGCAGCATGGTGGTGATGCAGCAGCATGGTGGTGATGCAGCAGCTGCAGCAGCATGGTGGTGATGCAGCAGAGGGAGGATTCACATGAGCCGGTTACAGGAAGTGGAGGAATTCGTACAGATGGATTCTGGAAACGAAGCTCTGCAGACGGCCGAATAATTCATACATGTGAGTCAGAAAACTACATAAGTTTGTGTCTTTTGGGTAAATAGAGATTTCTGACAGAGATTGCTGCAGTTACATTTGAAGAGTTTTTGATTTATTTAATAAAATGTTGGTTAACTGAAGGATAAGTGCTTTATATAAACTTTTGCAAAAATCTGTGTTACAGCCATGATGGTGAAGTTTACCAAACGCAAAAGCCTTGAAGGATGAATACGTAACATTTCCATAAAAGTGAAATATCCAAAATAAATTACATCACAGCGTTATGTTCATCGGTCATGTTGTGAGGACTTTAGATCAGTTTAATAAGATACACCTTTAGAATTTATCTCCAAAAATAAATTTAGAGGAAGCTAATTGTGCTGAAAGTTAGCATAAGCGCTATTTGGCTTAGCTTCAGCATGTTAGTGGAAGTCTGTCTGCTGTAATTACATAGTAGGTTCTCAGAAAGTTGGATAAGTTTTAGGTTTATGATATTCATATTAAGGGCACAAATGGCTTATTTCCAAACTATTCCTCCAGTAAAACACCAGAAAAATAAAAACTAATTATAATTTCCAGACTTGTTACTTTAAGTGCTGCAGTTTAAACTGATGTATTCATGATCAGAGTCATTACTGGCATTTTCTCTGAGCTGTCGAGTAAAGAGGAGGGATTGATGCTGCGCCGCAGTTTCACTTTAAATCTCAAGGGAAATTCGCTAATCATCATGTAAACAACCAAGAAGAAGATGACAGGGTTCTGCATCTACCTGCCTATTTACCTTCCAGTGATTCACTTCCCATTTATCAGTCATCGCTCAGGTTGGAAACGCTGACTGTCTCAAAAAGTGTTTCTCCGTTTTGCTGTACAGCTGTGTAAAGGCTGAACGATAGCTCCGTTCGCTTCATTTCCCACACTGCATATATCTCTGAGCTGGAAACCACAGGTGCCCTTTCAGGTAATCCATTTTCTTGTCTCATATTTGCATATATGCATAATGCATGACAAAATGGCATCCCTAGGAGAGGGCCCAATGAGAGAAGACTATTTTTAGTATGCACCTGGCATCAGAACCACCCATCCTGATATCTCAGGTTCAATTAGAAAGGCTTGGTGCCGGTAAGGAAGGCTGCGCTGTGAGGGCTGCGTCTGGATGCTTAATGCTCTCACAGATTACACACCGCGCTTTTTGTTCCCCAGAGTTGAAAATAATCTCTCAAAACAGAAGCAAATGAAAATATGAACATGCTTTTAAGCACAGCATCACTCAGTCAAGGTGGCAGCGTAAAAATAAAGGATGCTTTCATCTCTTCTGTATATCAAAGAAAAAAAATGTGGACAAAGAAGCATTAATCTCCAACACAACAGAAGGAAGAAAATAAAAACATACAGATGAAAAGAAATGGTGCCATTTTTCATTGTGACATATTTTCAGTGGGATTTGTGTGGATCTGAGTTTGTGGGCGTGTTCCCCGGACCCGGGCCTTTCTGCTCCTATCAGTCACATGCAGCTCACTGAGCTCTGCAGGCACTAAATTATTCTGTCAAACTCAATAATAACAGTAAGCATATTGAATTCCTGTAGCTTGTTCCACACTTTCACCAAAGTCTGCAGATTAAATTGTATTGCAAGAGCAAAGAAGGCTGAGAAGTTTATCCTTCTCTTATCTTATTGCTGCCTCCGTCGATTATTGCTTCACTTTGTGTGTTTGCTTGACGTTTATATAAAACAACAGTGTTTTCTTCCAGTGGGGGAATTTCAGGTGAGACTTTTTCACAGATAATATTAATGTAAGAGTTCTTTCGTTAAACCAGCGTCTCCTTCTGGCCGGAGGGAAAAGAGAAGCAGGTCGGGTTCTGTTTGAATCTCACCGTGACGGGATTCTGCTTCCAGCTCTGCACTGCTCACATTCACAGTCTTCAGGAAGTATTCAGACATTTTTACAAATTAAAAGCTGAAAGGTGCGGCAGGCATTTGGGCCTCTGAGTGGACACTGCAGGGTGGATGAAATGTTTACTCTGAGGCCAGAACCAGAACAGCTGCTTACCAATCAGCACATCTGTGGAGGCAGTTCGCTGCACTGGATTTGGGTTTTTGTATCAGAATAAAGGATTAATTTTCTAGATTTTTATTTGATAAAAACATTTGAGACTTGGCATTCTGTCATATGAACTTTCATATTTATTAATGAGCAAATTTTGGATTTTTATTATGAAACCATTTCACTGTGTTTCTGCTGGTGGTTGGGATGTCACAAAATGTGAAGATCTTAGTGCTTTAAAGTGTATATCTTGTAAGATCAGAACTTTTACGCATTAATTATTAAATAAATAGATTTTAATGCGTTAAACTAAAAGGTATTTTTGGCCGACATCGGCTCCGGCCGGAACCTTTGTATTCACACGTTTCCAGGACATCCGTAAATCTGACGCACAAGGAACGTCCGCTAGCAGCAGCGGTGAACGAGGAAGCTGCTTCCTCTGGTCGTTAATGTCTCCTTATAAATCGATCTGATTGGACGCTGGGAAACACCGTTGTTGTGTTCAAGCTGTGCTAAAGGCAGCTATAGCCTCTCAGCGTAGCTATGCTAGCCTAAAATAACATCTGAGAGGTAAACATGCTAGCAGCACGTCCCTAATCCTGGAACTCTGGAAAGCTGAATTTACACCAGTTTGAAGGTTGAAGAACCGATTAAAAGCTTGAAATGTCTTTGTTTTTGATCTCATGTGTCTATTTATTCAGTAACTTAACAGTAAAAAGGGTTTTTTAATTGAAAAAATTGCTTATTTTGTCAGTTAAAATGTGATTAACTATTTACATACCCTGTAATAAACTAGGTTTAAATTTGAACCACTAGTTCATGTGACCAAAACATGAAAGCTGCATTGTTTTGAGACTAAAGTTGAATTTCCAAGGATTCCTGTGTTTCTGTGTGCATAAATCTGTATGCAGGTGACTTTGTGTGAGATGTCTGCAAGTCTATTGCAGCAGGGAGGGACAGAGAGAGATCGCTATCTCCATGATGGATTGCAGAGAGGAGGCGATTTAAAATATTATTAGAACTCAGTTTGTGGCTTGCTAAAGGGTGCTTGCTAACGTATTGCTTCTCCTGTGTGTCTGACTCCTTGTCTGCTCCACTTCCAAGTCATGCAACAAATAATCGGCACCAGGGGTGTGTGTGCGTAAATTAGTTTTGCGTGAAACAGGAAACAATAGCGTAGCAGTGATCTCTGTTCCTGTGCATCGACGCTGCAGCATCTCCAACTTCCTTTGTTTTTCACAGAACAGTTTGGTTACGCAATGAAAGCATAAAAAGTGATATCGCAGCAAAACAACAGTCCCAGTTTAATTCGCGTCTAATGACAGAGCTGCTAAGTGGACCCCTGCCTCTGGAGGTGTAGGACAGGAAAAACCTCATTAACGTTTTTTTGTGCGTCTCCGTTTCCCCCCTCAGAGAACGCCCCAGCCTTATCTGTTGAGTGATTAGATGTGCAATGAAGAAAAATTTCTGTACACATGTAACGTAGTCGGAGCCCAGCGGGACCGTCCCCCGGGGAAATGCAGATGATCTCGTTTTTCTGTGGGTAAGTGGAGGGAGAGTGAGGAAAGGAGACGGGTGGAAACATATTTCTCCTTATATATCATGTTTTCCATGAGTTTGTGTGTTTTTGTTTTTCTCCTGTAGGGTCAATAACTCAGCCATGACATGAATGATTTATGCTTGGCCTGATCTGAAAACGTTAGTCCAGGTATTGATCGCTTGCTATTGACTGAAGAGCAGAGTGTCAGATGCAGCTGGGGGAACACGAGGCTTCTGTATTAATGTGGTTTTGTTTTCTGCTCATTAGGCCCGTCCGCCATCTTCTCTGCTGCAGATTTTCTTATTGCCAGCAACGTGCAAGTGGCCTGACTGTAAACAGAGCTGAGAAAAGTATTTACCCCTAAAAGGTTTTTTTCTCCTAGCTAAATGTTTCAAAGTGTGACAAAAATCAAAAACAGACCAAAACATTTTTTGTTTTTATCTCTTATTTGCCTCAGGTTGTTTTAAAGTTTTTCCTCATTGTTTTTAAGCTTTTCTCTGAAAATGTATCTTGTCTCAACTAAAAAATATGTTGTAGCTTCTGTGGTTGTAAGATTTGAAACTAAATTCATAAACCAAGCAGTGGTGCTTTTGCTCAGCACATCTAGAAAAAACAAGGATCTCAAACTGAACCTTATTTTGTTACAAAATCCAACAGTTTAACCTGCAGCTACAGTTTGAGATGTTCTGCTCCTACAGAGCTTTGCTGAAGTTTTACCACATCCAACCCATAAAATTCAGCCTGTTCCACTGAGATTAGACCAACACACGACGGTGCATAGTTATGTAATGAAAGGAAAATCATACATGAATTTCAAGTATTTTAATAAATATGGTCTTGCAGAGTGTCTGTATTTGTCTTCTGTTTCAATTGGACCAGAACTCCAGAACCACCAGGTTGAAGGTTCAGGTTTTTGGGATTTTTCTCTTCTAGGTTTTGAAACTTTTCACCCTTTGTTTTTTGTATGTATAAAACATTTCAGCAACAAGGCAGTTCAAAGTGCTTTACATCCTGTAAACAAAAATAAAAAAGTCATACAGTCGCTGATTGAGAACCAATAACAAACATTAAATCTGTCCAGTTCCACTGTTGTGCACCTAAAAATGTCACTGCATTATTTTGGCTGTTTTATCATTTTTGAAATGTTGTTCAAACTTATAGCTTATGTGAGATGGGAGCGTTAGTGGCGAAGCGGAACCTTTGTTTGGGGGGCGTTGCTTCTGGGTTGGTTATGCGGCGGACTTCCTGTTTGCCTCAGACGCAGTCGGGATGTCATTGCTGAATCGTGTTTCACTTTTCTCCAGGTCAGTGCAGGGTATGAACTCCAGGACTACTCCGTAAGCTGTTTGTCTCTTATTTGACCAGCAGGTGCCGCTGTGCTACGGTTTCTGTGCACCGTTCTGCTAACAGTTGAGTTTTATCAGGTTTAGACTGGCAGGATGAAAACCCACACTGGGGAAGTCTCACCAGGCTAGTTGTTTAAAATACCGCGATATCTCACCAACTCCAGGTTTTAGGACTTTTATCTTGCTTTTGTTTGAATAATATACAGTTTATGTTGCTTGGTGACACATAAAGTAGTTTAGAGCCCAGAAGTAAAGTGAGTCTAGTTGATGTTAAAGGTAGAGAAACTATTCTTTGTTCATAAAGTGTGGGAATTCAGAGGTTAAAGTTGGAACAATGCTGAGTTAAATTCTTTAGACGTTTAGATCAGTTAATATGCAGCTGAATGCAGGAAAGATTTATCCTGGTTATCTTCATGTAAGGGAAAGAGGGTAATGTGGAATGAATTATTACTTGTGTGAAAGTGAACAAGGTTTATAAAACCAAGGTAATGTGAAGCATTGATGTTGTACACTGTAAAAGGTTTGTTGGTTGAATTAATGAGACGTGATCTGGATGCTAAACACAGCGATTCAGTTTTAATCGCTGAATCTTGTTTTATCCTTCAGTCTTCGTCCTGACACCTGGGACCTGTTGCACCGCCACTGAAATCATCAAATATGGTGGTTAATATTCCATTAATTATGGGTCAAAAGCAATTCTAGCCAGATAGCTTTTAGTCTCGACTTGAAGGACCTCAGTGTTTCAGCTGTTTGTTCTGGATTTGTGGTGCTGAAGCTGCTTTGCTCCTCCAGCTAACGTAGCAAACACAAAGCTAGCAAAAGACCGAAGGACCTGTCCAGCAGCCCTGAGGAAACTGCTGCAAAAACTAAAATCAGAAGGTATGAGGCAACATTTGTGCTAAACGAATGTAATCATAATTTAATAGAGAATAAAATTAATTAAATAATATTCTAAAATTGGATCCTTTTGTACATATTTTTGTTTGTTGGGCTGACGAACATTTGGAGTTGAATTGTCATTGAACCACCAGCAGTAATGAGACGTCAGGGGGAAATTTGTCAAATCTTATTATACTTAGGGGTCTCAGAGGAAAGGGGCTACATTCATCAGGTGAAAGTTTTTATTTCTCTTCACAAATTCTCACTTTGTGTTGTTTTTTGGACAGTTTTTGGAAGAAACTGCAGAGAAAAGGACTGCAGTCAGCACCCAGCCCAACAGCGCTAACAGCAGCAATGCTAACAGCAGCAATGCTAACAGCAGCAATGCTAACAGCAGCAACGCTAACGTCCATCTCACCTACACTTCTTCTGGTTCTGATCCAAACGGTGGGTCCAAACTGCTCTCAAGCTGCCTGAGGCTTTGCTGCAGTGGAGTAAAATGTTGCACAATTAGGTTTTATTTAACGTCCAATGCAGCCAAAGTAAAGTAAGTTGCATTTTTCTTTACGTTTATAAAGTTTCTTCTAAACTTTAAGTGCAGATAAATCTGTGGTCATGATTTTCAAATCTCCAGAAGGACTTTGGGGGGTGTGTGTGTGTGTGTGGGTGTGCGTGTGTGTGTGTGTGTGTGTTGGGGGGTGTAAGTGAAACTTTTAAGGATCCTGATTCTGTTTTTTATTGACTAGGCTGTTCTAAGAAGCCGCGCTTATCGCAGCCCCTCAGGGCGCCTGTGTTAATCCCTGGGAAAAGATGACATCAAATGGAAACAGAGCAAAGGATTATGGGGGATGTTGTGGCGCTTCATCAGCTGCTGCTGAGAACTGGATGGAGGGGAAGGAATCTTCCCCAGGTACGAGCAAACAAACCTGGAAACGGTAAGAGAAGGGAGGAACGCACAGAGTCTGAATCAGAAGGAGGAAGACTGAAAGCTTTAGTCAGACCAACTCAGGTTAATGTTTCCTACAAAACGACACCAGTTTTCCTTTAGTTACTTATATAATGGATGCTTTATTTATCCAAAAAATAAAATGCAGGAATATCTTCAAAGAGTCACTTTGTGTGGTGATGGAAGGTAGCAGAATGTGTTGCAGCTCATGTGAAGAGGCTTCTGACTGAAGACAGTTGCTGTGTGACAGTCTCATGACTGTTAGTGCTCCACAGTAACATCCACCACAGCTGGAAAGTTTTCCTCTTTCTCTTTCCAATTTTAGAAATGTGCCTTTAAACGTTACTGGATTTAAGTTCTGGTTCTGACTGGGTCAGTCCAGATGTCAGCCTGTTGTTATCTTAGCTTTATGCTCCACAACATCTTTGGGGAAGATGAAGTATTTTTAGGGTATTTTTCCCAGCTGATAGTCCAGTAGACATCAGCTGCTGTGGTTCTCTCTCTGCTCTGAGTCAAACCAGCCTGTTCCCCTCCTGGCCTGTGGGGGCGCTGCACCAACAACCACTGAAGGAAACGACACAAAATCCTCTGAAGATAACTAAAATGGAGGCATCAGATTTTAGTGGTTGGAGGATTTCTCTTTAGTCTTTGGCTAAAGACCAAGAACCATTTCTCCTGCTAGCGCTAGGCTAGCATGTTAGCTTTGGCTGTATTTACCCAGAATGCCCTGCGCTGTAGTCCACTTCCTGCTTCTTTTTTTAATCCAGAAAACTTATCCTTGCAAAAAAATAACATAAAATTGAACCGTGGGAAACTTTTCAAAGACAGAAGTTGTTTCCACTTCTCCAGCTAAATCCATGAACAACAACGAAGCGAAAACAATTTAACAGATTGTGGCGGATACAATATGTCTATTTCACACCTGAATGTATGCTCTTATTGTGAAGGGGAGAAGGTGAGGTGAGAAGACGCCAGCGGTTGTCCTTCGTTCTATTTTTGGTTTTGGTTGGAAGACATTGAGAATAAAACAAGACTCAAATGACTTTTTCGTCTTTTTCTGCTGACTTCCACAAGACAAAATTATATTTTATTAGCAACAACATAAAACCCAACAGTTAAAATGTAAAGCAGATGATTGGAGATTCCTCTTTCCTAAACAAATGACTCCCAGATGTCCTTTATCTGCTGCAGATTTTTCTAGACCTGACACTTTTGCCTTTGTCCTCAACTTGTCTACTAAGATTAGATGCTAGGTCCATGTTGGACAATATGTTGCCATGGATACCAGGAATTGAATGAAAACGAGTGAAAAGGCATAAAAACACATTTGAGCGTTTTCACTTTGATCAAGCCAGCGATCATAATGACGATAATCAGAGCCGCTGATCTCTGCTGCCGTTGCCTCTGATCCTGCTGTTATTACATGGCTGCCGGCGGCAGCAGCAGGGAATGTTAAAGACGCTGCACACGCAGGAAGTGCAGCCACCTTTCAGCCCCCATGTTTGGTTCTGGACCGCTGCACTAAATAAACTGTCAGACAGCCGTCAGTCTCTCAACACCAGTGGAAAACTAACTGGTGCTCCTTATCTGGCCACTGCTAGGGCCTTCTCTCTCTCTCTGTTATAAATTTAGGTCTTCTAGTGGTGAGACTCAATCAAAATCTATAAGATAAGCAACATTTTCAACTCAAAAACCATTTTCTGCTGCTAAATTATTGAATATATGGACATAATGAGCTCAACAACAAATAAATTGTTTTTAATCTGTTATTCATTAGCGTTAGCTGCTGCTACATGTTAGCAATGATGTGCTGCTTTCGGCTTGAATAGTTTCTTTGACAGGCTAACTGCTTTTAGCACAACTTGAACACAACAACGGTCTTTTCCAGCGTCCAATCAGATCGTTTTATGAAGCAGAAATTAACCCTTAGTGGGCCGAGAGAAGCTGCCACGTCGCGTCACTGCTGTTAGCGGATGTAGCTTGTGCGTCGGACTTACGGTTGTACTGGAAACCTACAATTATGAAGGTTCCGTCTAGAATGTTTGTAAATAAAATTTTAAAAAATAAGGTTGATCCTTATTTTTTAATAAGGATCAACCTTATTAAAAATATTTTTTTAACGTATTAAAATCTTTGTAATTAATCAAAAGCTAAATTCCTTCCACTGAAAATGTTAAGCACAACAGAAAGTATTTTCCTTTATAATTGTGTTTTGTTTCTTTTATTTTTACATCTCATTGCCATTTTACTCAGAGACTTGGGAACACTTGTTCTTTAAACTTTGCTAATTGGAAACAAAAACTCCAGTAACTGTTTGTTAAATTAGGAATTTTTTGACTTCCTCAAAATTTGGATGCAACTTCCAACATCCTGCCAGTTTATAATCATGTTTCTACAAAAGAAAAACTAGCATAAATTAAGTTTTCATTGCTATTTCAGCAATAAGTGACTCTAAGCTGATCTCCACATCTAAAGTTGGAAATCATTGTAATCTCCTTTCTGAGGCTGATTTAACGAGCACAAAGGCTTGTGTTGTTAAATATTTGTCTCGTTCTTCCTCTAATTACGCAGTAATGGGCCCATGCTGGCTTCATTTGTCCCAGCATGAGCGAGCGGTAAATAATGGCTGTTTAGGGGGAGTTTGAATGAGCCTCGCCTGATGGAGGAAGGGCCTCCACCATTGATCTCACCCTGAGTTATTCAGCTAGCTCGGAGAAAAACTGCTGCATGTCAGCTTACTGTTGAACTTTCCGCTGAAGGTCTGTATTTATCAGTGTCTGTAGCAATCAGGCTAATTGGAGGACGCAGCCTCTCCTGGACTCCTACCAGAGACGGCAACGGCAAATTAAACGAGGTCATGCATTTTAAAACCAGACAACTGGTCTGCATCCGGCGGAGTTTGTTCGTTTGCTGTTTCATACCATAAAACTATAAATGAGCTCAGATTTATTCTTAGTCTTTGCTTCCAAAGACTTTTTGGATTTTTCTTTGTGACAGACTGAAAGTCTGGATTCTGTGGTTCTCTCTGCTCTGAGTCAAACCAGCCTGTTCCCCTCCTGGCCTGTGGGGGCGCTGCACCAAGAACCACTGAAGGAAACGACACAAAATCCTCTGAAGATAACTAAAATGGAGGCATCAGATTTTAGTGGTTGGAGGATTTCTCTTTAGTCTTTGGCTAAAGACCAAGAACCATTTCTCCTGCTAGCGCTAGGCTAGCATGTTAGCTTTGGCTGTATTTACCCAGAATGCCCTGCGCTGTAGTCCACTTCCTGCTTCTTTTTTTAATCCAGAAAGCTTACCCTTGCAAAAAATAACATAAAGTTGAACCGTGGGAAACTTTTGTGACAGACTGAAAGTTTGGAAGTACGTCTTGATCCACTCTTGGCTGCGTGTCTCAGATTTAAATGTCTACAGACTGAAACATTTCCCGCTCAGTCAGTTTGGAAGCAAAACGTCTGAGAACATCAGTTGAACTTTGACTAGGCCGTGAATCTTTGATTTAAACCATCTGGTGTATCTCTGGTTGTGTTTCAGTGGTTTTCCTCCACCGGTTTCTCTGAAACTGGATTACCAAAGTCCATCCTGCAACCGCTAGGCTTTGTTCACTCTGCAGGTTCAAGTAGAAAAAAGTCTGATTTCCTTTGGGTAAAGTTACTTTTTAGAATAAGTGTGAACGCTCAGATCTGGGCCATGTCTGATCTTTTTTAATGTGATTCCAGTGGGAACAACCAAAGCGGTTTTGATCCGACTGCGACGTCATTTTCCATCAATGTTTGTGTCATAACTGCACCGTGTGTTAGCGGTTAGCGAGATGAACAGCAGCTTGGCAGAAACCTGCTCCTGTTTCAGTCCAACACAGTCGGGTCGCCTCAAACAAAAGGCCACATTGTTTTATTTGTGTGAGTATTAATATTACTTTATTATTTTCCAACTAAGGAAATGTTCCTTTCAGCAAGTTGGAGGAAAAAGAAAATTAAAACACAAACACAGAAACAATTACACATCAATGGCAAAACAGTAAAACGCATCTAAATCAGGGAGCTCAAGTCCAGTCCAGCTACCGTCCTGCAACTTTTAGAAGCATCCTCAGTCCAACGGACCGGCACCGGGACCGGGACCAGCCCTGAGCAGGCCTGATCTAAATGAATAACATAAAGAACAAAATCAATCGTGTTGATTCTCAACATTTTGCCTCAAACATGGATGACTGAATGAAATGTGTATTTCCTCCTGCAACCAGAACTCCTTCTGGCTTTATTCGTTACTTAAAGTGAAGTTTTACTGAGAAACTTTTATCTGAGTAGCATTTCACACGGGAAACTTTACTGGTGTTTAAGTAGAATTGAGTGAAAGCAACTTGAGGACATTATTTTTATACTTTGCTTGGTCTCCATGTTGCTGGTTTTTATCTTCAGTTCTGAATGAAATTATTTTTGCTGGATTATATTTAGAAATATCAGAGTAGATACGTCACACTTTCTGTATCAGAACCTGTTCTGAACTTTTGTATCAGTTCAGCCACTTATTGAGTTACTTTTTCTCTTTACTACCAGCTCAGTTTTAACATTTAACTTCCAGTAATTCAGTAACTTTCAGTTTTCCACACAGTTCAGGTCATTCTTCTGTTTCTGTGAACATCAGACAGGAGAGAAGCGTGAGATCAGCAGGGAAACATGGCGGCAGGTTGCAGCGAGGAATCCTTCTGCAGTCCTGGACTGCAGCAGATCAAAGCATGAGAGAAAGCAGCAACATGAGACGGAGAGCCTCCGAAGAAAGCTAAATCACTTTCCATCAGCCGGAGACAGAAAAGCTGCCTCTGCTTCGTATTCAGAGTAACGCGACTTCCTGCAGAGGCTGTTTAGGCAGATCGCTGCTAACCGAGCGACGAAACTCTGGATCCATTCACGTCTGGAGAACATGGACGTTGTCCAACAGGAGTCAGTCTGTAATATATGTAGCATTAGACTTAACTTACTTTATTGTCAACAGTGGATTTAGCAACAAAACTTCAACACAGAAAAATACCGAAAAACTGTAAGTTTGACTATAAATACATAAAGATGTGTTAATGGTGCAGGTAGAAAAAAAATAGAATAAACATACAAATAACATATTTCTAAATATATATAAAGCCTTTTTAAACAGTCTTAGTTATTAAATATCTTAGTCAAACATTAAATAATTAAACATTAAGGCCACATTTCTGTATTAAAATGTTTTGAGCTGTGACTTAAAAATCAAGGCATGTTAGTTCACACAAAAATAAAAGCTTGAAAATGTACAAAAAATACAATAAGGACAAAATTACAACATAAAACCCTGTGCAGTTATCAAAAACAGCGTTCAAATGTCTAACTTGGTGGAGAGAGAGATCCGATTCCTCTGATAATCGTAGAAATATTCTGTAGAGTACTCCATTACTAAAATATTCTGTTACAGCAGCTCTAGTTCTGTATCGTTTTGCTGAACTGACAAACATTATTTTGACACCGACAGAAATCTCCCACGGATCAGAACAACAGCTGGACTGATGTTGATTTTCAGAACGGATGTAAGCAGGATGAACTTCCAAACTGGCAACACAGTAATCATCCTGCCTTTAACAGCAACATCCCCCTTTCAGTTCAGCTCTGTGGTGTTCAAATGTTTGTTTTCAGGAAGCGTCGCCGTTTCAGACTGAAGCTGCAGCAGAAGGAGCACCTGGCTGGGGATGTGGAGAGATATCAGTCATGGAAATTAATGCTCAACCAGCAGGGGGGCGGCTGAAAGCGCTGATACCATTGTTTTTCTTACAAGGAGATTTTCCTTTCAGTCTGAGTCATTTTCTGCACATGCTTCAATAAATGGTGACTTGCGTCTCCCAGAGCAGCTTTGACGTCTCCCGGTGAGCAGATTTAAACGTGTGGCATTCAGACGGCTTCATGTGGGAGTTATGAGCCGCAGACTGGAGCACAAAGCGTTCCTGCTCCTGCACGCTCAGGCTCAAAATTACCTCGTTTCGCTGCACTTTGTCTCACTAATGTTACTAATAACAGATTTTAATTTTATGATTTTCCTTTATACTTTCATACATGTATTTTATTATAAACTTTGTTGTTAGTGAGAGTTTTGAAAAGAGGACTAAAAGTAAATCAATAAAATGTAAAACGATTCAGTATTTTCACGTTTATTCACTAAATAAAGCAAAAGGACAGTTAAGATGAAAACATGGGTTAACTCACAATTATTTTAGTTACTAATTATTCAATAACTAAAATAATTCTGATGATTAATTCATTAATTGAATAAAAAAACATGCAGATTTTTCATTTAACCATTTAAACCATTTTGATGCAATATTATTAATACTTTAAAAGACGCAAACAAATAATTCAAGTTCTTTTTTAAATAAGAAATAAACAGTTTATTGGCTAAAATAATAATAAGTCTTCTTTTAGTGCAGAGGTTCCCAAACTGTGGGGCGCGCCCCCCAGGGGGCCGCCGTGCCACTGCAGGGGGGGCGCAGGAAGCGGTATGAAAAAAACAAAAACAACATCAGCGCTGAACGCCGTGTTTGCTGGATGGAAGAGTATAACCCCCCCCCCCTCGGTCACACACATCGTTCATCTAGAGTCTAACTCCTCCTATTGTAATCCATGGGGGGGCCAGAAAATGTCTGCTTTAGTGAATGCATGATCATCATTGTAAAGGCCATATATATATAAATATTTTACAGTTTTGGCTTAATTAAGAATCTGTGTTGTTCTTTCAGCACAATGTCCTTTTTTCAGTCTGTATTCTGAAGCTAACGAGTAATTAGTTACTAAATTAGTTGCTGAATATTTCAATAATCATTTCATCTCCAGTTAAAAGCAATATCTTCAAACCTGCTCTGGCGGCTGTCGGATTTTTTTTTATATTCTTCAAACTGTAAAAAACAGACCTGGTTGTCCTCTTTGTGGTTTGTTTGCTCAAAAAATGTTAAATTATTCTCATGTTTTACTTTTAGCTGAACCGACTGAGAGTCTAATTGTACCAGACTCATTTTGAACTATTTGCACCCATAAGGCTGTAAATCATCAGCACAGAAATGAAAGGAACAGTCAAACGAAAAAAAATAAATGGAAGAGTCAGATATAGAGAAAATATCAGAGGAGTGAATACGGAGCCCTGTGGGACTCCGAGGCTAATTGCAAGAGATTCTGAGGATCTGCTTTATGACAGGACAAAATTGAAACTTTCTAGCAGGTAAAATCTGAAGAACCTGGCCTGTGAGATTCAGAAACAACAAACCAGATGCAGCATTTTGTTTTTCTCCTGATAGTCTAGTCGGCTCGGTTCAATCAGAAACTAAACTTCCAATATTGGTTCCATTTCCAGCTGCTGCTGTTCACTTTCACACTGCATTGTATCAAACGATCCAAACCCGTTGAGCAAGTTGTTCCCCTCCTGGCCTGTGGGGGCGCTGCACCAAGAACCGCTGAGGGAAACAACACAAAACCTCTAAAGACAACTCCCTTCTTCAATCCACCAATGGAGTGGTGTCAGATCTTAGCAGTTGGAGGATTTCTCTTTAGTCTTTGGCTAAAGATCACAAGCCATTTCTCCTTTTAGTTTCATTTACCCAGAATGCCCTGTGCTGTAGTCCACTTCCTGCTTTTGGTCTGCTTGTGTCCACATATGCATTAAAACCGCGCCAGATACTGAGGTTTTTAGGCGGACCAGTTTGTTTCTTTGGTTCACATCAGAGTTCAACTACGCATTCACACTTCTCCAAACGAACTTTCTAAACAAACTGGAGTTCGGTTAAAGTGGACTAAACATGGCTGGTGTGAATGCATCTTTAGTCTGCCGCCAATCAGGTGTCGTTCACCAACTTCATGGTTGTAACAAAAAAGCCTTGAAACAGGTTCATAATCCATTTGGGTGTCAGAATCCAAACCAGGTTTCTTCAGAAAAATGTTGATTAAATCATCTTGACAGCAAATATAAGAACAACAACCATCAGCTTTTAAGACCCTGATCAGGTATAAGGCCAGATTCATGTGACACAATCAGCTGCAATCCTCCTTGATTGTCCTGGATTCCTGTTACTGTTATGAACACTTCTGCACTAATGTTCCCCATAAATCACACCTCGTTTCGGTGTCAGGGTGACCCAGTTATTGGGGAAATTACGGCTCAGATGGGAGGATTGGGTTCAGGCCCTTTTTGACAGAAACCCGCTCAGTCGTGCTTTTTGCAAATAATGTCAGATATTCTGCCGACATTACAGTCTGACCCCAAAACGTCTGAGCATCGAGTGAAACATCATGAATGAGGGGATCGTTCTTCTTTATGTCAGTTTGTCAACATAAACAAACTGTTACTACACAGTAAATTACATTTAAGTGACATTTGAAGTGTCAGTCAACATGTTTCTTTGTCCAGGGTTCAGAACTAAAGTATAAGTTTTCATAAACACTGGTGGCTGATAACCGGTGGTCTCGCTGCGTCCACAGCCAGCTAAAGCGAGTTTTCCTCTGAGTGCATCAAGCAGTCAATTAGGCCGGACCTAATGTTCCCATTCCCCTCTAATGGATTTATTTATCTGCCTGAGGATGTCTGCCTTCACCTGGAGTGAGTGGAGCCTCAGCTGCAGACGTTTCTGCTGCACTTCAGTTTGTTCACGCATGCAGGTTCTGCAAAACTGATGGAGAAAAAATTCATTCCTCACATCTGTTAGAACGACAATTAAAAATCTACAATTATGCATGAGAACAAACATATTTCTCAAAAGCTTTGTTGAGGATTTCCTTTTAATAAACCACTTAAATCTGTGTTTATCGTTGATATGTTGCTGGATATTATCAATAATAACTGGGATCGTTGGCAGCCTCACTTAAAATAATTTGCTTGGCTCCAAGTGGAAACAAAATGATTGATTAATTAATCTAATGAATAAATGCAGGTGAAATAAAAACCTGAATTATTTATCAAATGTACAAAATTCCCTTTCTAACCATGGAGAAGGCCAGCGTTTGTGTTCATTCACTTCAGAAATTACTTCATAAAATCAGAAATATTCTTGCCATGTTTCAGTTTCCGTCTTTTAGGGTTTTGCCACAAGAAAGTGTAAATAGTGACCAGCAGATATTAAACTGAGTCATAACAGGAGTTTATAACTTCCACCTGTTGGAACAAAATGAACTTTATTAATGTTGTGAATGTTTGGACACATTTCATATAAATGAATTAGATCAAGAGTATTTCTAAAATATATCTAGAAAACATGTTACTGTGCAGCTAAAATGATTCTCCTAGAAGAATCACTGATGCGACTGGCTTGTTAAACTGATACTGATTTATCAGGTTTGTTTATTACACGTTTTTCTGCTGAAAACAATCAGCCACATTCACATCAAGAGGTGGAGAACAGGTGTGTTTCCACCTGCCGGGTTTCTGACCGCCGTTAGGATGAGGAACTACTCTGGTCCGGATGTCAGATTATTCTCTGGACGGCGGATCAGAAACCTTCTGATGCGTCGAGGAGCGCCGCCGCCGCGTCGCGTTTCATCAGCAGATCTCTGAGGGACTGAGGGCAGCCACGGCGCTCCCCCAGGCCCCTCCACCACACGGCGCCACGGGGCCCGTCAGGGGCCGCGCAGACAAGTCATCACTTCAGTTGATTTCCAAAAGCAGGAGGGCGACGTGTTTACCTCATCAGGTTGGCGACGGGTTGGGGAAACAGAGTGGCGGGAAGGGAGGAGGCCGGGTTATCGCACTGCGGCGACTCTTCTGTAATGACACTCCCCGCTGGCTGCCTGCCACTTCTCATATCCACCCATCGCTGAGACAGGATGGTGGTTTGCAGATAAAACTCAGTTCGTTTCTGTGGCTGGATTTTCTCCAGGTACAATTATCTTTCCAAGGCAGTCATCCCACCGCCTGTCGGCCTAACGCGAATCGCCTCAATAACAGAGCTACCTTCTTCTTCTGCTTCTTCTTGCGCCGCTTGTTAGGTGTTGATCTGCCTGTAGCCTCAGCTCCGGTGTGTCAGAAAATCAGCCCCAGGCTTAACTTGCATTATCAGCCTGGCTGATGCAATCTCTTTCTTCCACATTGCTCCCAAATAGCTGGATGGCTTCTGGGAGCAGAATCTGATTTCTGACATTTTAACATAAAAGACAGAAAAAGGGAAGCAGCAGAGGCCTCTGACAGGTGAGGCTGGAGCGACAATGTTGAGCGGATCGGCTGGAGGATATTCAAAACCTCAACCTGACGTTAGCTTCTTTAGCTTAAACCGCCAAGATGCTAAATGATCCTGGTTACATGTGCAACAAAATATGTAAAACATGTTCTACATTGTGAAACATTAACTCGTGTTTCACATGTTACTACAAACTAATTTATACATGTGAAACATGTTCCAGTGTCACATGTGAAAACGTTTCTCATATAGAACATTTTGTTCACATGTGACACACTACATAATTTTCACATGAGGAACCCTTTTCTACAGGAAAGAATTTCCATCGTTTTCACATGTTATGGTAGAATTTAACTTAGACCATGTGAAATGTGAAAATTTTTTGCATATGATGAAATGTCCGACTTGTTCACATTACAGACAAAAAATATATTTCTCATGTGAAGCACATGTGAGAAAGGATTTTGTAGAAGATTGTCATTCCTACTTTGCATGTTGTGAAATAAAATTTTCACTCAAATTACATTTGAAAGATTTTTAAGTTTTCACATGTTTTAGAATTTCATTTAGACATGTGAAAATTATTCACACATGAAGCACTTTCCCACTTTTTCGCATGTTACAAACTAGATATAGCATGTGAATCACCTGGGAAAAACTTTGTGGAAGATTTATTTCCTGTTTCACATGTGACATAATCTAATTTTCACATGTGGAATAAAATTTGGAAGCTTTTCCCGTGTGGAAGAATTTCCCAAGTTTTCACATGTTATTGCAAGACATAATTAGGGGAAAAAACCTGTTTTACCATGTGACATGTGAAAATTATTCACACTTTGTCCTACTTATCCACAGATTGCAAACTAAATTTAAGTTTTGACGTTATTGCTGCAGATAATGAGGACAAGTGTTTCCATGTGAAGTGAAAATTATCATGGGACAACATTTTGTGGAAGCTGTGTGTAAAACACGTGGAAATTTTTCTTACATGTCGTCATGTCACAAAAATTCTGTTTCCAAAAAGTGTTTCACATGTTACTGCGCAGTAAATATACAAATGCCAACACGAGGAAAAACATTAGCATGTGAGTTTCCAATATGTCGTGTCTTGTGCTATACAAACAAAATTTGATTGATTGATTGATTGATTGATTCTGCACAGTTTAGTTGCCGCTGGTGAAAACACAAGCAAAGGTTGTTCACATGTATGGCTACTTCCACATGTGTTCTCACGAGACAAAATATTGCCACCAATTCACAACACGTCATTTCAGACAAAAGATATATTCCACATGTGAAGTAAATGTGAGAAAGAACTCTGCGGAAGATTTTCATTCCTATTTCACATGTTATAAAAATCTAATTTTCACATGTGAAGCAATCCAATCATCCATTCCAGTTCCAAGGTATTGTTTTACATGTGCAACTCTACTTGAGTTTCACATGTAACTACAATGTCCACAGATTAAATGTGTTTACATATTACAAACAATATTATTTACACATGTGGATCACATTTTACATTTTTTGCTACATGTAAGGAAGAACTTTACATGTTCAAGGTTTTCCACATTTTCTGTGCTAAATTGTAATAATTATTCTACATATGAAATACGTGTTCACATATCACAAACCATGAAACATGTGGAAGGTTTTTCACATGTTACTGTGAAATATCATTTTGGCAGGAGCACAGCAGCAGGTACGGATGGAGGAGTGTTGTAGTTATTCTTGGTTTGTGGGCTTTAAGAGATCTTTGTGTTTTCATGAGGAATGCGTCAGCAAACATTTCATGACTCAAGTGAAACTGTGAATATGTCGTTTTTAATTGTGCAAAACCAGCATAAAGCAGCCAGAGAAACGCCTCTTCGGACATCTGGGTGTATTAGTTGTTTGGACTCGGATGCGAGGATCCATCCACAGAATCCCAAGACGAATCCTGCTGTCAGCGGTGGAGTTTCCATCCGCATGCAAAGACAGGAATAATGGAGCCATTATGAGGTCTGACCAAACAGAAGAGCAGCTCCGTGTGGCTGAAACCCATTTCCATAAAAGAAGCTCGCAGCTACACTTTCTAAGGGCAAAACAAGGTTTCTCCTCTCAGGAAGAGACAAAGCGGGTCGGTTCAGAACCGGCTTCCCATGCTGAGCCCGGTTTCTGTTCTGCACAATAAACGCATCACCACCTTTGTGCTTCTGCGCCATGACAGTTCATTTTCTGCATGATCTCCCAAAAGTCGATACGATCTTGTAAAGACAAATACCAGATATCACCGGCTAACTGATGCGGCGTGGGGGACACGCCATTAATCATCCCCCGCTGAGGGCGGGACGGGGCCCGGTTCAGGCAGCACCGTCTCCATGCATTAATAAAATCTCCAGATGATCTATGAATGTATTCACAGCTGACAGTACCTTCATTACCCAGGGTTCTGCTGGACTGGAAAGCTCAGGTCCGTATCAAACCAGGCGGGAGGTAACAGGAAGGAGGACGTCAAACCGTCTGATTAAATATAGAGACAGCTGAGGGTTCATGTCGGCTTTGTTCTGTTGGACCTGCTTCCGGCTTCTGCATGAGAAAATACCTGGAGACGAAAAGAAACAACAAGGTCAAACAGCCACCAGTCGTTCATTTTAGTCCCGTTTTTCACCCATAAGGAATTTGTTCTAATGATGCATCTAAAGCTGAAGAGCGTCAGAGAGGCCGTCCTTCTGATTAGTGCGGAGTGCCACACGTCTGATCCTGGAGTGTAGCTGGAGCTTTAAATGATTTTATCTGAACAGCTGAGCATCCTGAGCAGCAGCTGACTCCCATACAAACCGCCACAGAACAGGGGTCCTTCCTCCCGCCTGATGCCGGCTCCAACGCCAGAGTCAGGCGGGAGGAAGCCCTCAGTGAACCTCTGAGCGGTAGAGAAAATTAGCCTTCATAAATCGGATCGACCTTGATCTAATCTCCGAGGAGCGCCAACATCTGATGTCCGACTTGAAGCTAACTCACTGCGGTATCAACGCGTGCGTCATCTGATCTCCAAATTATGCCCCGCCTCTTCCGTGACATCACTCTCACACTGACAAAAAATGAGTCTCACACAGACAGATTCAAGTCTCATCCCCGATCATTCATTCATTCATTCATCCATTCATTCATTCATTCATTCATTCATTCATTCATTCATTCATTCATTCAGCCTAGTGTTGGTTCACACACACAGATACATTTTCGACCTCGTTCAGAATAGTATGTCTTTATGCTTTGTGTGTAATGTGAGATGTTTTATTAATGTATTTGTGCAATTTTAGTATTTTGTGTGTGTGTGTCTAGTAGTGTGTGAGACAAATCATAGTTTTTATCCTAAACGGCCCCTCGTGTGTGTGTGTGTGCGTTTGTGTGTGTGTGTGTGTGTGTGTGTCTGCGTGTGTGCGTGTGTGTGTGTGTGTGTTGTACCTGCCCTCCTGCAGTCTCAGCTGACGCTCCGGTCAGCCTGCAGCTGGTTCTGTCTGGTCCACTCAACCTGAGGTTCTGCTGCTTTGCGCTCAGCAGCTGTTTGTGCGTTGATGACGGCGGCTCTCTGCTGTCCCTCGCGTTGCCCCGGGCCGCTCCGCCATGACGCTTCCTCCTCTTCCTCGTTGGGTTTCTGCTGCCTGACATGTTAAACTTTGTGGTTCTTCTCTGGGGGACATTTTCCTGATGTGAACAGAGTCTGGTCCGACCCGGACCCATAACATTTTCTTGGTGTCCAAAGTGCGGCCGGGGGGGCATTTGTGGCCCTTGGACTGATTTTGTGTGGCTCCTAATTGTAAATCAAAAATGATACAAATTTGGCCCGTTGATGCAATGGAGACTTTTAATTTGTAATTTTCTCACAGTGGAAAATATAAAGTGCAACACAAAGTGATTATCTGTGTGTAACTACACTTTAACAATATTTATTCAGACCTTTACTGAAATGATCCGACCAAATCAGCTTTTATTTAATTTATTCAACTTGACTAAACATGGAAAATGTTTTGAAAGAAAGTGACCAAAATCCTGTTTTTATTACTGAAAATAATTTTTTTATAATCAGATCCCAAAAGAAACTGGAAGCTTGATGCTTTTCTTTGTGTTTTTCCATTAAGTGAATTTATTTTCGTAACTCAGACTTGCGCAAACGCAGCTAGCGACAGTGTAGCATTGTAGATATGCAGTTCCTTAAAAATCTCATTACCTTACTGTAAAATGTTGTATTGCTTTATGTCTTGATAAAATCTGTTTTTCTTCAATTTTAATGGGATTTTATGAGACAGAACACAAAAAAACAACCCTAGACTCCTCCATAACCTTCTTTCTCCTACAAACCCAATTCAAATGTTGACTCGAAGCACTTCAGAAAACAAAATGGCCGCAGGCATCACAGCTGAACACGGCGCCAGACCAGATGTAGCTATGAAGAGTAAAAACAGACAAGAAAAAAGTTAAAAGCTGAAATATAAAATAAAACTCAAGCAAAATTGGAGAGTAGTAGGAGAAAGCAGAGGTTTTCCTCCAGCAGCGGAGAAAAAGTGAGAAATAAGAATCTTTTTTATTAGGAAGCTGGTTGAAGCAGCAGGAGTGATGGGAACTTTGCTCCTGACTGGTCAGTGACCCGATCCTCACGGTGACGTGTCGGGTTTGTTATTTCTGTGTGTCGTTGTGATAATCCACAGAACTCCTCCTGTCCTGTCAGAAGAGCCGGCACTCGGAGTCTCGACAGCTGCAGCTGAATAGCTTTCCTCGTATCTCCATTTATCGCAGTGGGTGAATTGAAAATGGCGAATCAGACAGCAGGAGAGCGGATCTGTTGGCACACTCTGAGATAAGCATGAGAGCATTGCACAGGAAGAAAGGCCTCCTTCTGGATCGCTGTAATTTTATGACTACGTCTCGAATTGTTGGATCATTTCATACACAACAAGGAGCTGATAAGAGTCTGAGGTCATGTTAACGACACAAAACTTCAGAAACGTTTTAACAACAAGCCCAGAAGGATTTTATCGTCGCCGTAGGTCAGAGACGACAATATTTAAGTAAAGGTCATTTTTATTGCACATTTCAAAATGACAAAACAAGGAGAAGTTATAAAAATCGTAACGCAGACTAGAAAGTTCCAGTTTTTATTGACCTGCATAAAAATCTGTCATATTATTTATGATCTAAAACAAAGTAAAAACATAAGCTACTTCAAAAGAAAATATAAAGTACAAATAAATACATATAAAGATGGAGAGGAGCCGTTTGGTCTGGGATGTTAATGGAAATAGAAATGACTCCTTTTTCCTTATTTGGCAGAAATAGTTTGATTTGGATAAAATGTAACATATTGATGAGATTCGTAGTTTGGCTTAGCGTTTCTTAATTTTAAATACATTTTGTTTTGAAAAATTTGAAAAAAATGCAAATTAAGATTCATGAGAAAATCAGATTTGCATGCACTTTTATATAGGACTTAATGTGTATAACTCATGATAATTTAATGTGTTTATTAATGGCTGGTTGGAGATTTTGTCTCTTCCTGTGAGGAAAATTTAAAAATAAATTTTATCCAAGTATTTCCTGCTTCTACCAACCACTGGATGTTATCAGAGCTCTAATAATAAAACCTTTAATATGAGAAACATGTCGATGAACATCTGTGTTAAATGTAGACGAATTGTGATCTGGTTCTGTTCCTGAACATCCAAACTTACGCCTCCTTCATATTCTGAAACAAAAACATCCATTTTCACCACCGTCTGAATCTCCAACCAGCCGTTAATAAACACATTAAATTATCATGAGTTATACACATTAAGTCCTATATAAAAGTGCATGCAAATCTGATTTTCTCATGAATCTTAATGTGCATTTTTTTCAAAGAGAAAAGCTTGATTTGCTTTGAACATACAGTAATGTATGATATATGAATTTTAAATGTGCCTCGTATTTACTTTGCTTTTTGATGTATAATTTAAGACCCCCTCCGAATGAAAAGATAAAATTAGAAATAAGGAAAAAATAGTTCCTTATTTGACTTATTAACCCTTTTTTTCAAAGCCTACCATGTCACCAAGTTTCATTTATGAAATATTATATTTTTCTCGAGCAAAATAAATTGTGCTCAGCTCAGCCTCATTAGGTTTAAACCATTGAGCTGAGAGGAGCTTGTGAATTACGAGCCGTAATTCATCCAAGTACTGAACAAACATGATATCATGTCATCAGCAGAGTTGATAACGACGCCGTTAGCATTGTTGGGTCTCAGACTACGTCAACATGGCTGTTGACACAGAGCAGCGAGTCACTTTGCCCCCAACAAGAGCCTCACAAGTATGACGAACTTATTCGCCCAGGAGGGGAGAAGATAATTAGAGCCTGAAGAAAACAACATGGTGAAAAACAAACGTCGTCGTAACGACGAAGCTCCTCAGCTGTTTATCGATCCACAGGAGGAATTTAGAAAACACCTTTAACACGACGAGAGGTTTGGAAATCTGATTTCAGCTCCCAGAATAACATCGTTCTAATTCAGGGTGTCCAAAGTGTGGCCCGGGGGCCATTTGTGGCCCTCGGACTGGTTTTGTGCCGTTCAGAAATGATACAGAAATGACTGATGCAATGGAGACTTTTAATTTGAAATTTTCTCACAATGGAAAATTGTGAGAAATTGTGTTGTACTTATAATAAAGTACAACACAAAGTGTTCATATTTTTAAAGCCAAGTTTACCCAAATCAGCTTTTATTAAACTTGCTTGAGTAAATATAGCAAAAGTTTTGAAACAAAGTGACTCAAATTCTGTTCTTATTACTGAAGACAAATTTGTTCAATCGAGCCCAAAAGAAAATGGGAATTAGATGCTTTTCTTTTAAAACCACAAACATGCCAAACCTGCGCCGGCGCATTAGAGCAGAAAAAATGTAGTAAATTTCTGCCGGAAATTTTCTACAAAAAATGGAAATTTCTCAGTTTCAAATGTCGACAGTTTTTAACTTTGAAGCTCAGAAAATTCCAAAACCTTTAACATTTCTTTCTTGAAAATGTCTGAGATTAATGTCAGTTTATGAGCTTCGCGGTGGAAATTTACAACTTTTTTGTACAAATTAATAAAATGTAGTTACTTTATTTGCTTGATTTTACGTTGTTTTTTCTCTCCTCAACTTTTCACTCAACAATTTTGGCCCAGGTGACAAACAGTCTGGACTCCCTGATGTGGTTAAGCTAAAGCGTCTTTGCTGTGCTAAAAGCAGATAAACGTGTATCCAGCTGGTCTCTGTCTGCTTCCTGCCTGACCTTCAGAAACAAGAGCCAAACTTGCTCTTTCCTCTTTCTGATCCAGCTTTTACATCGACGGTGTCACGAGCCGGCTGTTGGTCCGTTGACGACGTTTCTGGATTTCTAGAGGCTCCTTCCAGCATCTTGCCGCCTGCTGTCAGGGTAAACCTGCCTGGATGTTTGGACCTGAAACGTCCAAATGGATAAATCTGCATGGTTTAAATCCACAGAGATTTAAACCATGAAGACGTTCTTATCATGTGCATATGATATTAACTATGTTAAGTAAGAGTAAAAAGGTCCAAGATATTATCGACCTCTTTATTATTATTTGTATGTTTGTATTATATTGTTCTATAATCTGTATGTTTGACATTGGAAAACACAGGATGTTGTAGATTTAATGGGCTTTTTATGATCACTGCAAGTTATTTTTTGTTTGCCATGTGAAGGAGGAAATGATTTCCAGTGAAATGGATAAAATAGAGCCGGCGAAACAGAAACCTGCTGCTCAAAGCTCCTCAGCACAAACTGAGTGGAGGTTATTAGGAGTTTGAAAGCTGTTTCTATTTCTGAGTTAATCACAGAGATTTTTCTTTTTCAGATATAATGAGAAGGCAATTAATGTGTCAAGTTTGTTAAAAAAAATCAAAGAAATCCATAATAGGATTTTTCAGGTTAAAGATAATGGGGAAGGGTTCAGAGATGAAAGCGTAACAGGGTGTTCTTTATGGATATTCTTGATTCCCTGGACTCGTCGCCTACACGTTTCCTTCCTCCGTGTTTTTCACATGAAAATCCCCATGTATAATGAAGACCACATAGAGGAGACTTCTTCTGCTGCCAGCACGTCTCTTGAAAATGAATTATGCCTTGGAAATAATTTGAAAAAAAGCATGAGGTTCACAGATGAAAAAAAGCACCCGAGGGAAGACAGAGACCTCGACGTCACCTATAGAAGAATAAATGTAGATTTTACAAAAAATAATCTCATAAGGGCTTTGCACGAAGCGGTCCTGAGGCGCCGCAGCGTGTGCAGCAGAAAGGCAGCTGTCCAGACCTCTTGGCTGCAGAAACTGTTCTCCTGAAAGCTCCATCAGTTTAAAGGCTCGACCTGCAGCGAGTCCTGGAAGCTGCGCAGGTTCAACACGGAGCAGCTGCTCTTCTACTTTGTCAGCTGCGCCATTCAATATCTGCCTTATCGTCTCTGCAAGGCTCATATCTATTCAAGTGCAGCTCTTCATAAAGAGGAATCCCACTCTGACTGTAAAAAATTTACAACTCTCTTAACCACACACTCTCCTTCCCTCTGTTGCTCTCATCCTCTTCTCTCTGCAGCGTCCTGGGCTTCATGCAGCCGTGATAAGTATAATCATAAGCGACTGCTTCGGCTTCTTGCACTGTGAGCTTCAGAGAACGATGTCTTCTCACGACATCCACGTGAATAAACACGCTGCTGGAATTTTGATGGCAATTCATTTTGAAAACTAAAAAAGGTCAAAACTTTTGGATATTTACGACATAAATAGCCTGTTTAGAGATGTTTTTGTGGCGCCATCTTTGATATGTAGCATCTTTATCTTCACACAGCGAACGTGTGTGTGTGTGTGTACCAGGTTTGTATATACTTAGTGGTTAGGTCTGTGATGGTTAGGGTAAAGGTTAAGGTAAGGGTTAGGTATGTGATGGTTAGGATTAGGATTATGGTAAGGGTTAGGCTGTAGAAAATAATGGAAGTCAATGATAAGTCTCCACAAGTGATGAAAACACGACTGGGTGTGTGTGTGTGTACCAGGTTTGTATATACTTATGGGGACCTATTTCTGTCTGCAATGTGGGGTTATGGGGACCAT
>CAEGAE010037763.1:0-92207 GCA_903067095.1 Girardinus metallicus
TATATATATATATATATATATATATGTATATATATGTATATATTTACACACAACTTTCCCTTAGAAAATCTTCTTTTAAAAAGGCATTTGTTGTTACATGTTGTCCAGAGCTAATGCAGGGAGCAATTCCCTGCATTAGCTCATTGATTCCGAAGCATTTTCTCATTCTGAGCATGCATGTAGTGACGGTGGAGAGGAAATCTCACTTTTCCATGCACATGTCATGCATAGCTGAGATGTGCATGGACATGGGTTAAGAAATTTACCTAGAAAATATGAATTTAGCATTAGCACTGCTGCTAAACTAATCAAGATAGCTGATATAAACATCGTACATGTGTTCTAACAGAGGTCATGTTCATTCTTTTCTGTAATCACCGCATTTAAGGTGTACCTTTCATTGGCATCAACTGCTGACGAAACTCAGCTTGCAAGCAAGATTGATTCCAGAGTTACTCTAGTATTGTTTAAATTAATCTACTATCCCACATAAAATTTATTTTACTAGTGCAAGGACTCAACCATTTCAAGAACTATCAGCGACATCTGGTCTGTAAATGATTGCATTTTGATTATCTTTTATTCACCATAATATCTGGTACTCTTCAGGCAAATTGTTTTATGGTTGTGACTCAACTAGAGCGAGTGTGCAGTTGAGCTCAAAGATCTTTATTCCTGATGAGAAATCATGACTCTGATGGCCCAGAGATGCAGTACAGCACCTCAGCAAATTATATTGTTTACAGCATCACTCCATGAAAAGTCCCCAAATCGAATTTGATTAACTTGTGTAATGACGGAGAATATAAACACAGACCTAAGATGAAAAAGCATTATAGGTTTCAGGGCCAGGCCAAGAACTAAACATGTTTTTATTTGTTATGAAACATGATGCAAGTGTAGTTGCTGTGATTACGCTGAGGATCAGTCAATACCTCGACAAACCACTGATCAGGGGAATAAAAACGGTTACGTGAAGATGCATGCTCCGCTGCCTACTGATGGTTTCTCCGGAGTCAGTGCTTCACTGCCCGGCAACGCCGCTGAAGTAATCCCACATGAAATAGGATTCAGTAGGCAGAGGGTCAAAAAAAAAGAAAAAAGTAAAGTCACATGCCTTATAGGCCCCTTGCTTCTTTCCGGGGGAAATGAACAGTTTTGCTGGGTGAGCAACAGGAAAGCGGATATATTCAGTTGTTTTCTTTCTGTCATTCAAGGGCTGAATTTCAATTCTGTTAATTTTTATTATCAAAGTCTAAAAGTAAAAATTGTGATCTTAAATACTAAAGACAACAGAAAAAAAGTAGAAATGTCATTTTTTTCTGAAGGTTTTGGCATGTGTCAAAAATTCCAAAATGTGATGGACATGAACTGTGCTCCCTATGGCGGCGTGTGCGTGCGTGTGTGCGGGCGTGTGTGTGTGTGCATGTGTGTGCGGGGGTCTGCATGATGTGTGTATTGACGTGCTGTAGCAAGAGTTCAGGGAGGCAGCTGAGCAAAATAATTTAGAATGTCCTGCCTGCTGACACAAGGACAAAGGCACAGACTGAACATGCCCATATGAGGAAGGAGACAATGGACGTGAATACACCTGGAAATGCACTGCTGTTGTTTTCACCGTGACCTTCACAGCACACAGAAAATTTCACAGGCTGTTCCTCTGCAAGCTTGGACGCTCACTTCTACGTGAGTCATATGAACATATGAATTATCTGATGAATGCTGGCGTCTTCTAATGCCCAACAGCAGAATCTCTGTTCCATCATTCTTCATGTCTCTTTGTTGTATAGCTTACTAATATGAAATGCATGGTACTTTAAAATACAGCTTGAGTGGATGTGTTGAAAGTGTCATTTCCAGGTGAAGTTCAGTGGCTGCTCCCTGTCCTGCCTTATGATTTCTCCAAAGAGTTAGGGCAGATGGAATTAGCATGTTGCAGCCAAGGGAGCGCTGAAGGCTAAATCAATGAATCTTTTTCAGGGCCTTGGGTATGGAGATGAAGGAGCATAATGCAACTTTTGGGGCCAAACCTCACATAATGTGTCAAACCAGGGTCTCTTTGGTCTCTCTAGTGTATTAAAGGGGTCAACTGTCTCTTTCAAGGTATTCAGTAAAATAAAGAGATCCACCACAATAATGATTATTAAGGTATGAGTATAATAAATATATATATATATCTCACTTTGTAACTGGGTTTTAATTAACCAACACCAGGTCAAAATCATACTTTTCATGAGTGGGGGGTACATGATAGTATTTTGTCGGAACATATAATTTCTTGGATGTCTTGCTTTTCTTTAGCTTTTGTTAACTAATGTTCCTGTATAAAGTTGCTGTGTATCTGATGCTGCAGCACATGGGTCTCCCACTCTGGTCCCCATGGGCTACTGCTGTCCTGCGTGTTTTAGGTGTTTCCCTGTTGCCACACATCTGATATATATGAATGAGTGATTAACAGGCTTTTCTAACACTAGGAGGCACGCTGAGGAGGTAAAGCAATCATTTCAATCAGTTGTACTCGAACAAGGACATGTTTAAACTTGCAATATAGCAGGCCAGGATTGGAATCCCATTACTTGAGCATTGATCATTTAATCTCCAGTTGCAAGTACGTTTGGCAAGCACTGACTTTTGAGCACGTCCAAAAGCATTCTGTGGCATGAGGGTTGAAAGTTAGAGTCACCATATCTGCTGGATATCAGGCAAATAAGTAGTGTAAGAATATTAATGCAGATCCCAAAATAGTTTACAGCTCACAAACTTTTGACGGAACCTCACTTTGAATACTCTAAAGTAACCCTTAATCGGGACATGCTATGCTTCTGCTGAGAAGTCAAATACAAATTGGCAGGAAATTCATTTTGGATTTTTTTTTTTCCCCCACTAGCAAAGAAAAGTGAAAAACACTTGTTTAAAATATTATGTGAATGACAATTGCTTTGAATGCAGAAGGCACTGTTTTCTATATGAACCTCAATTTATTGTCCCACTTACATAATTTTCTTATCACATGCAAATTTGTAATTTTGATGAATTTGGACAAAGAGGTCTCTTGTAACATTATAAATCAAATTGTGAGGTCGATGTTGAAAATCCTCCTTTAAAATACGAACAGCCACTGACATTGGCAATTCTTGTGTTGTAGTGGCCTTAAACACATCAAGACATCTGCGATTTTTGGGTTGGTTAAAGTGGATTGCTGTTCCACACAAAGCACATCACCCATTCACCATATTCTCAGCATCTATCAGTGGGCACCACCACCTCAACACAACAGTGGTAAATTCCCATTGACTCCACATGTGTGAAATTACAACACTTGTTCGAAGCATAACTAACAAGTAGGTTACATTTCTCTGCATGTATACTGCCTATACAGCCCACATCAAAATCAACTTTTGGGCTGTGACGTCATGAGGTGAAGCATTTTGTGGTGGGAAATGTATGGAACATTTTCATAGTAATGGAAGATTGTGTTGGATTGTGCCGTTGTTCTGTTGGCCTGATTTCTTTCACAGGTGTCAAACTCCAGTCCTGTTGGGCCACTGCCCTGCAGCCTTTAGATGTGCCTCTGCTGCACCACACCTGAATAGGATAATTAGGTCATTAGCAAGGCTTTGGAGAACTTATCTACACAAGAAGGAGGTAATTAAGCCATTTCATTCAAGCGTTTTTTGTACATGTGGCACATCTAAAAACTGCGGGACAGTGGACCTTGAGGACTGGAGTTTGACACCCTGGATTACAGTTTGTGAGCAATTTTTACATACATACACAAAAAAAAGAGTATGTAAAATGTGGACGGGGCAAGATATGAGAGGAAAATTTTCTTGATGATGCTTTTATTTGTTTAAATTTGAAAATAAAATCCAAACAAATTTAAGTTTAAAATCATGTACTTCTATTTTTACAAAAATTGAATCACATGAACATATATATATATATATATATATATATTTTTTTTTTTTTTCTTTTTCAGTTTTAAAAATCTATATTAGCAGAAAAATATAATAACGCCTCTTAAGGTTTCTGACGCACAAAATCAAATTACTAAAACACACTCGGACTGTTGAATATATTTAACTGCTGCCCATTGGGGGTGACTTTCTTTGAATTTGGCTCTCACCGGACGGAACATGCGCAGTGGCGCGGCGTGCTGCCTTCAGTCAGTGGAGCAGCTGTCCAGGATTTGGAATTCCAACATGGCAGAGGCTGTGGTCAGTCTTTCCCTGACTAACTTGGAATGGTTTCAAATCGAGAGCAGCTTCGCTTGATCGCGGCGAGTCCCGTGTTCGTCCCTGCGTTCCGCGGATCGATGGTCCCGTAAGCTGTGACTGCCCCGTCACCTCACACAGGTGAGTCCCGCTCCGTCTGCCAGTGATGCGAACAAATTATAGAAAGAGAAACTGAGCAGCTCCGTGCAAGCGCTGAGAGACCGTGCCGCGCATCAGAGGGCTGCAGCGCTGTCCGTCTGCGGACGCTCATCCTGCGTGTTTCATATTTTTTTTTTTTACTATTATTTCCCACAGGAAATGGCACGCTTTAGAAAATAGCGAGGTACATGATTTTGAAGTTTAGACCTACTTTGTTATTGCCGCGGCACTCTGCGCAGTTTGAGGGCTGGATCCAGGCTTTCTTTTACTAAATAACTTTCCTGCATTGGGAAGTTTTTGCATGTCAGCCTGAATAAAAGTGGCCGCTGGAACTGCAGGCGGGAGGTTAATAGAAAGATGGGCTGTCATTGCGCTCTTAGTGGGACAACTGCTGGCAAGTAATCTATTTTAAACGTAAAGGGAGGAGGGGGGCTTCACGCTGCTTTAGCCTCTTCCTCTTAATGGGCGGCTTGAAGAATGTGTGTTTTATGTCATCTACAGTGCCTCGCATGCTTCCTATTCTTTAGTTTCAACTCAGCGCGAGAAGTGACAGACCCTACACTTGCGTCTCTGTCCACGGGATTTTTTTTTTTTTTTATTAATTTTATTTAATTCATTTTTTTCTTTCAGCTTAACGTTAATTACTCGGCTAAAATGAGCGCCTAAGGAAAAGAACAACGGAGCCTTTTTTTTTTAAGTTGTGAAATCTGATAGCTTAAGGAAGAAAGTGGCTGTAATGAGAAGCAACCTTTGGAATTCCACCTCGTGAAAATTCCGATTCTGCTGTTTTTTCCCCCTCTCCTTTTGTTTTTAGGCTTGAAGACATGATCACTAGCAGCAGTATTTATGGTAGGCCTATGTTCAATTTGCAATTATCTTCATTGTTATATATTTTTTGTCATTTGTTATATTTTTTGGAGGAGAAAAGCTGTCATTGCAGTATTTTTATTGTCTTTTTGTATGCATGGTTCATCCTAATAAGTTTCTTTAATGCAGCGTTGATATCTTAATGATCAGCGGTATGAGAGGATGGTGTGTAATTGATTTCAGACAAATAGCATTTTCAGTTATTTCAGTTTGAGTTCACAGAAGCAGTTACCTTCATTTTAATTTTGCTTGTTGTTTTCTAGAAGTGATGTGCAACTTTTCAGACCTTCATGCATGCATAATGCATTTCTAGTACCTAATAAATTTGCATTAATAAACATTTTAAATCCAAATTATTTTTATGCTTTTAGTAGCAGATTGCTTTCACATCTTTATGTTATAAATATCATATGTTGCTCACCCTAGTTCATAATATACATTTTACCAGTTTAATGACACAGAAAAGCTCAGAATCTATTTGAATATTTAAGCTAGTTATTTTACTGTTACAGTTTCATAATTATCAATGTGCAATGATTGCACTTCAGTTGAATTAGTTATTATGCATACAGAAAAATGACAGTAAACCAAAATGTGTCATTATAACAATAAAGTCCCATTTAAGTTGGCTTTTAAACAAGGGACGACTGTTTTCGGTTATCTTTCAACTACAAGTCGAAATAAAATCAGATCTGCTCACACATATCGCTTCATATGTCAGAAATAGTTCTCATTCTTTGTTCCAGCGGTAATTATTTGTGACAAGCCAGTAAATGGACACAAAGTCTGGTAGTGGGTGTGTGTGTATGTGTGTGTGGAGGGAGAGAGGTACGTAACAAGTTGTGCGAATTCTCTCTGCAAACACTTTGTCCTGTGTGAACCTTTTCTCCACCTCCCAGTTATGAACAACTCACTTAATTGTGTTCTTGCAGTTCATTTGCATGTTTTGCTCTGAGAGGAAATTAAACATTGCCATCAGTGAGCTGAAGTGTGTTTTCACTCCTCTTCAAAAAAAGAAAAAAAACTGCATTCCAGCATCTGTCATTCAGTGGTTAGAAAAAAAGTACATTACCATCACATTCATTATGTGTAAGTGTTTTGTTGTAATTTGTTTTTGTAAAGTGGATATTAAATTTGGTTGCTTGTATTTTGAATGTATCGTCCTACTTGTGTTTTGCCATGCATGTGTGATGGGTATTTTTATTGAACTGAATTTTGATACTAGCTCCTAAGACAGTAGGAACATATGTGTTCCTGTTTATATTTTAGTTTGTCCTCCTGTACTCTGCAGATTTACTATTTTTGATTTTTAGTGGATTAATTAAAACCAAAATATGGGAACAGATCTAATTCAACTTTACAATTTCTCATCAAATCTTGAGACAAGTACTGTTTTCTGAGAAAAACAAAACAAAAAAAAAAAACAAACAAAAAAAAACTTTTTAAACAAGTTAAAAATAATCTGGCATTTCTCACAGTCCTCAGTATTTGACCCCTAATAATTAAGAAGTGCCTGAGCATATATTTCAGAGCTCAATCTCCTGAAGGGTTCCACGCCTGAGCTCCTGCAGAGCGTTAGGCGATTCTTGCAGATCCTTACTTAACCCCAGACACCTCGGATGTGCATAGAAAGAACGCTGGCAGCGATGTTTATTTCTGAAAAGACAACATCTGCGTTAACAATTCCAGCTTCTGCTTGACATGAACCTTGGAGGAAAAAAAAAAAAAAAAACGTCGGCAACAGATGCTGAACCCCCTCATGTTTTCGTCACCCTTTTCAATGTTTGTCACATTTTCTTGTAAAGAGTGATGGCTATTATTAATAAGGTAAAGATATTTGTTTTACTTTTAGGCAGTCGAAGCAACAAAAAAAAATCTTGTTGAAAGAAGATTTTCTGGTTCAGTGTTATATAGTCAGATTGGAAGTAAAATATTAGTGAAATTTGACACTTTAAATATTCACTTTTAATCAAGTAAGTGCTTGCTTATTTATTTACCAAGAATATTACATTAGTCTTTCCTCTGTCTTTTATTTCCAGATGCAACAAAGTACAAACAGAAAAAGTCAGCAATGTTTGCCCTAAATAAATCTTTGAATTAATAACTTGACATGCCCTTGCCAAGCAATTTAGCGTTTCTAAGTGTTCTGTCTATATTCTAAAGTGTGCAGCATGTCGGGTCCCTAAAAATAAAGGGAAAAAATGTATACAACAGGCGTGACACTTCAACAATGACAATTAAAGGCTAACACTGACGTCGCTGACTGCAGAAGCTTTGTAAATTGATGAAATGTTAAATCTTTACACATGGATCTATAGAACCATAACTACAAAATAAACCTCCTTGTAGTCAGTGACTATATTAAATCTGATCAGAGCAGGACTGTCAGCTTTAAGGAAATATGTTAAGTGGTGTCTTTGCTGTTTTTTATATATAATAAGCAAGAGTCCCCATAGGAGTCAGACTAAGAAAAAAAAAAAAAACTCCAGTATTTCAACACGTTTCCCCTCCCTCCTCTTTCTTTGTCTATGTCTCTCCTTTTCTTGTTTCCACATCTCTGTCGTTTCCCTCATGGCAGCCTGCTATGTTATCTTTGTGCGTTTTCTCTCTACACTGACAATTCTCGCAGTGATTTAAGTTGGACTGCATTAGAAGGTGGAGGCAGCTGTCTGTTGCTATACTGAGGGACGTGTTTGCTCTACTGCAAAGATGAAGGACCATGAAACCTTGACATCCTCCCTTTTCCTTCCCCTCCTCCTACCACCATCTCATTTAGACACAGTGACTGTCTGCTCAGACTTGTTTTTTTTTCCTCTGAGTGACAGCTTATGGCATAGACATTTTTAAATGCATGTGCCTACATTTGACTGCTTGTAGCTACCAGCCTGTCGTGTAATTCATTCCTTCTAGTAAAACAAATTACAAATTAATTTTAATTGATTTTACAGGGCAAATAATTGTAGGTTGGATTACAAAGCACTAAAATCTGTCCTACCTTCTTGAAATAGAACTTTAGAGTCCAGCAAAAAAAAATAAAAAAGTAGGAGAACACTGCAAAATTTTCTGAACTTAGCAACAGTACATGTATGAATGCCTTTCCGTTCCAGTATCTGCTGAATTCCATTACAAGCACATGTCTTTCTATTTAATGGCATATTGTTTAGGTGGTCACCTTAAACCAGCAGCAATGCTAAAGATAAATGAACGGCTTGCCAAAATACATTGAAACTGTGACTGAAAATCTGTGCTATTCCTCTGAACACTGATTTTTTTTTTTTTTTAACTCTCTTAAAGTGAAAATATATCTGTTGTGTTGCTTAGAAATTCATATGAATTAGTCTCCTTTGCATTATTTGATCCTCTGAAAACACTGCCCTTTTTTTAGATTTTAATAATTTTTCCCATTTTATGCAAATGAAAGCTAGAAATTCTTATATTTTCATATGAAAGGTAAAAAAATGATTATCTCACTGAAACATGTACCTAAAAAAATTAAATAGGGGAAACCAGAAATTTTAAATAAACACTATTTATTTTTAGAGCTGTATATTATTGTATCATATAGTAGAAACAGGGTACATGTGAGATTTTTAAGCTAGGATAAGAGTGTGTAAATTCCAAAGTGTCATGGTAAAAACACAAAAATGTAAAAAGAAAAAAAAGTATAACAGCCTTATTTCATTTGTTTTAAAAAGAAAACTTTCGTAAAGTTTTAACAATAATATATTGTCTTTTTAAATGCATAATGCTATTTGTACTTTTTTTCAAACAGGCTTTAACTAAAATGTAATATTTTCTAGATTTACTAGTAGTTTTTAAGTTTGTTATTTTTTTTCTAAAATAACACAAATATGACGATCTGAAATTAGTCAATAAACTACTGGGCTATCTGTTCGAACAGGCAGCTGCATAACCCAATAGTGTTTGTGGCTAACCAGCTGTAAGTTTAATGTAGTGTTGCCTTACCCCAAAATATTTCAAGAAAGGGCAATTTGCATTAGCTTGTTTTCACCCAGCTTAACGGCAGTGCGCAGCAGATGATTTAGCGACTGTTCTGTGTGAATGTGTGTGAGAGCAGTTAATGTTAAACAGTTTTTGCAGAGTTGACATTTTAAGGTGTGTTTAGCATGTTATTTTAGCAGTTGCCATACTTAGCGGACAGCAGTCCTCTCGTGTATTCCTGAGAGGAAGTAAACATTTTCCTTAAGGTTGAGATTTCCACGTCGGCCAAACAGCCCAATTTGTCTTCGCAAGTGAGGAAAAAGCATACAAGTCCTTTTCTAAGCCAGCTGACCTGCAGTACACAGGAAAGGGTGTGGAAGGTGACATTCTAATGACTGTGGCACTTTTTCTGGGATCTCATTAAAAGGTCTTGGAAAAGTCTAACTGTTTTAAACTTCTATAACCTTTTTTGTATAATGTCCGACCTGAGCTAGTGCAACTATGGTCACCATTGCTTTCCTTTGCTTAAAAAAATAGTCCACACGCGTGATCATATATTTCCCATATTTAAAAGAAAACAGCATCCTTACAGAATACAGGGTTCATTGTGTAACTGATTATAACAGTACCACAAAGTGTATTGCATGGGCAGGGCTGCTTTATTCAGGCCATTGGCTGGCATATTATTTACTCAAAGTGTTGCATTTGTTGCCTCAAATGCCTTGTTCCTTCCCCTTTCCAACATGCTGAAACAGAGGCTGTTTTTCATCTTCCTCACATGAAGTGTCTCTGCACTCATAAGAAGACGAGGCAGCTCAGAGTCTGTTGGGGATTGGCTAGAATAGACAATCCCCAGGTGTACCAAACTAGGTTTAGCACTAAGGCTTTTAATCTGGACTTGTAGGAGATTCATGTGCATTCATAGATTCGCCTCTGTAATTATCATATCCCCTGTGGCAGCCAGAGAGACGTTTTGCCTAAATCACTGATGTCCTCATTACACTGTTTACATTTTAATTAGTGATGCAAAGTTCTAGATTTTTTTTTCTTGTCAAGTGACCAAAATAAATGGGCATTTATAAGTATTTATTTAGCTTAAAACTGCAGTTCAAATGCGTATTCAATGTATAATTAAGACTGGTTATTTTAGATGTTTCATAATTTGCAATTGCAGTCTTTTTTTACATCCTATTCAAATAGTTTTATAGTCCATGTTTGTACATTCTGGCAGATAGCATCGTTCGTGTGTTGTTGCATGCGCATGGACTGAATGCAGGAGCTGTCGACATCTCCGGATGACAGCATGAGCATTTTATTCACCTGTATGAAATAACTACATGTCCAAATCTGATTCCACACCTACAATTTTCGTCTTTAAACAGATAACGTCTTGTCACTTTTAGGGTGTGAGGACCCAACACTCAGAGAGTATGATTAACAAATTCTACAATTTAGCGACTTTTGAAAATGGCTCCCACTTTGGGCTGTCATTGTCTGCCTGAGTACTGTTGCTTATCACCGAATAACCTTGGTGAGGAGAGGCCACTGTTCTTGTCCTTCTTTCAAGGTGTTTCTTCTTTTTTTTTTTTTTTGTAAAAACTGTTCATATTGTGAAAAAGCAAGCCTTTCATAGGAGGATTATAGAAAAAAAATATTTTATCTTCTTTGTCTAATTAACGTAGTAATGAATACATAATTGGAGACAAATTAAAGAAACGTGCAATTAGTGAGTTAAAAAAATATTAATTGAAATGTATTTGTTAGCTGTAGGCAGACGATTTTTGTTATAACATTAGGTAAAATACCACAATTCTATGATATCACAGTAAATACAGAAACATTAAAACCAAAATGTATAACATAAACTGACAGCTTTAAACAGAAAGATGCAACATATTACAGTTCTACTGTTTTTTATTAAGAAATATTGGATAATCCCATTCCAAATTTAGTCATAGCTTGCCAATTATGTTTTTAAAACATTATCAACTTAATCAGGCTGCTGAGGGGTGTTTATTATTTTTTCACCTGCATGACCACCAATAGTCCCCTACATCCAAATTTGTTTGATTTGCATGAGGAAAAATAATATAGAAACCTTCTTTAGCCTGCTGACCGGCAGTGTGCAGCCACAATTCTGGTAACTGCTAAAGAAGATGTGGGAGTTGAAAATGTATATATTATTATAGTGGAAACTTGTAGGGAATTTGACTTGCATAACATGCCCAGTTAGCTTTAATATGGACTCTTTGAACATACCTGCTCTTTTGTGCTAATTTAAATTAATCTATTTCAAAGTATCTCCTTTATTTATGAGGACACTTGAGAGAGCTGTCTTTGATTCCTTTAAAATTTAGACAGGAATAAGTCACTTATAATATTATGTTTGCACATTACACCGAATCACTTTGCGGTTCTGGTAATAGTCTATTATACTCTTACAATTCATGTATTAAAATACATGCTTGGATTAACTTTAACATCGACATTCAAAAGCATGCGTGTGAATATAAAAGCTCATCTTTTGACTCTTTCTCTTCCTCCGATTTATAACCCCCCCCTGCTTCTTCCCTCCACCGCTAATTGTCTTAAATATCAATTTGAGACAATTAGCTGAAGCGCTGATCAGATGAGATGTGAGCGATCAGTGCTTTTCTCAAAGTTCTTAGTGATTCATTCATCCTCTATGGTGTTGGGTGGCTGACAGGTTGGCAACGTGCCAGGCGCGAGCAGAGGGAGCCTCGAGTGCCAGCGACGAGAGGACGGGTTGGGGTTTGCCTGATGGTGTAGAGAGGAGGGAGACGAGAATGCCTGGAGGGAATAGAGGGAGGGATAGAGGGGTGTGTAGGGGTGCATGCGTGTGTGTGCGTGTGTTTCTGTGTGCCGTCATGGAGGTTTAAGGTGTCAGGCTATGGCGAGGCAGCTGGCGTCTACAGTGGCATGGTGACATGACCATACCAGTCTGTGCTGAAGAAAGGCTGGGCGGTAGGGCATGTAGATAAAGAGAGGAAAAATATTTATTTGCTTTTTGTTAGGTATATCCACATGTGAATCAGTTTCAGAAATCAACATGACCCACTAAGAATTTTCTTTTTTTTTTTTTTTTTTTTTTTGCCGATTTCGGATTTCTTTAAAACTTTGACATGCCAGTACCAATTTAAACCAAATCCAATTTCTCTTTCAGAGCTACAAGGGGAAATACAATTAGTGTTCAAAAAAATTTTTTTCTTGCCTTCCTGCAATGATGTTATTAAATATTTATGGCCACATCATGTCGCTATGTAAAATAGGAGTTGCAATAAAACAGGCTTTCACTATTTAACAAAATGAAAAGGGAAGCAAACATTGCTGTTAGTGCAGCCTATCATAGTCAAAAGAGCAGGTTCCCTGTGGATGGCCTAAAGATTGCAGATGCTTACATTAACATCTAGTTAATAGTTGGCTTACGCTGGTCCGAATCAGTTCATAAGTTTGTTAAACGTAACTTTCTTGGGTGGTTTCAGTTCCTTTTCAGAAAGAAAACTCCAAGCAAATCAAATCATACAATTCAAACCCTATGTGAGATTTCAGTCTGTTTATTGGTCAATGTGAGTGGGTTGGGAGTACTACTGGATGTTCTGAACCAGTAATTTTTGTGTTTTCTGTACCGTTGAACGCAGAAATATCTGAGATTTATACTGAATTATTTTGAGAAGACGTCTTGATAATTTAGAACTTTGTTTTATAAAAAAAAAAATGCACCAACATTCTTTTTTAATTTGCTTACTTTCTTACATCCCTTAATTAAACACAAACTTGGTTACAGAAAGACATTTGGCCTAAACTTACAGCATACACCTAAGAGTTTTTTTTAAAAACAAATTAAAAACCTCATTGTGTTTTACTTTTGGTAAGAACACACTGATATTACCAAAAGTCTGGCAGCATCTACAAATCGAGCCTAAAAATGATATGGAGCAACTTTGCTGTCCTCCATTCAGCCTTCCTGTTGTCTGCTTAAAGGGGTACAAATTGACTTTTTTGAGCTTTACATCATGTTACAATGTTATTCCCTTATCAAAAACATACCTGGAGGGTTGCCTTGAGCCTTTAATACATGTTTGAGAAATCCTTCAATTTTCCTTAGCAGCCATTCAGATGTGTGAAACGCCTGGGTGGAACCAGTGCTGCCTTTGAGATGCAGCTCCTCTTCGGAGCTGTACTTTCCAAGCTTCTGAGCTTCTGCCTCACAGAGCAGCCCCCCCAGCCCCCGATTCCCCTCCTCAGTTCCTTCAGACTAGCCAGTCAGCAGCAATTAACAAACACCTGTGCATCAGCTGAGCTCATTATCAGAGCTACTTCTTAGTGCAATGCTAGGATGAACGTTGTTAATAGAGGAGTGCTGTTGTGATGACTTCCTAAAGATGGAATTTTAGAAAGAAATAGAGCAGGAGTTTTTAGAGACAAAGGGCCCATTTCAAGGTGTTAAAATACAAAGTAAAATTTCTTTTGAGTCATATATTGACAACTGATGTTGACATAGTTACTTGACTGTGCTATAAAATGCCCCCTTTAAAGTTTTGTTCTCTTGCTCATAGCCTAAATAAGTCACAGAGTATCATACAATAGTATTTTGCTTGAAATAACTTGTGTTGCTGTTCATGCTTCCTCTGGCTTAATTTTTAAACGCCTCAACAGAACCGAAAAAAAATCAATGTTGAAACATTTCCTATCAGTAACAGCATTTAAAGTGAAGAGCATTGTTTCTGTGGTCTGATTGTGGTTAGATAAGCTGTGTTGACTGACCCGAGAAATATTGGGTTTTTCAGGTTCCGATTATTGTATCTCCAGTGATATACTGTAGTTTTTTGTGTATTTGAATCATTTCTGAATATGTCTTCTTGATAAACCCTTTTAGTGTCCACCCCATATTTAATTAATTCAATTGAGGAAAAAAAAAATGGGGCAAAAATGAGCACTGGAGGGTTTACAGTCATCAGTGGGTTTTGTGAGGGTCGACACTTTTGTGTTCATTATCAGGAAATCACCTCAGGGAGTTTTGTTGACTCGTCATAGCTGCTACTGAGGACTTCCATTGTAAGGACCTGGGAAGCTAGGGTGAAATACCAAGTTGTGGCTTTTGCTGAGAAGAGTTACATAGCTTAAACTCTCACTTTCACGGAGGAAATAAATCCATTTGTCCTCTTGACCGGTCCTGCATGTTGTGTGTTCTCCAGCATGTAACATTAAACCTGCAGAGTAATAGAGCTGTGCAGTGCGTCTTGGCCAGTTAAGTCACGGATTTTTATTTTTTTTTCACTGTGTCAAACAATTTAACTACATTTAGTTTGTTTTTTATTTCGTTTTTTCTCTCGCTAATATTCTCTTTTATTAGGGGAAAATGTGTTCATGCTACATCATTCTCGGCACTATTTGCTCTGCACACGGTTTAAAGCAGCCGTTCTATAAAGTGCAGAACAATAGTAGACTCATTTACGTGGAGCGTGATATTTTTGCAGCCCAAACCCTGACTGCATCGCCTCTCCCACATCTTTAAATGGATCCCATGAGTCTTCAGCTCTGTTGTTTCCATTATTCATTTCAAAACTTCCACGTAGCACGAAGAGGCTAGAGGGGTGAAAAATTATTTTGTGTCTGAAAAAAAATTGATGTAAAGCAAAGTCACTGCTTTATGCAAAGTGTGGTGTGCCTTGGGAGAATGTGAGCTGTTGCGCTGTAGGAGGAGGGAGCGCCATTTGGAAAAAAGGGATGCACTGTGTGCATGTGTGTCTGCGTGCTGCTGTCAGTCTGTCAGTTAGGCCTAATGCGGCTCCCCCGAGGTACCTGGGGGAGACCCATCTAGCACCCAGTAAACCCTCGCTGGCGGGCGAGTGGTGACAACGGGTTCCCACTGAGAGGGGAAGTGTCATAGTATGTATGTAAACTAGTGACAGATGACTGGAGACATGTGGCCTGTAGACACTGGGCCTGAAAGTAAAACAGTTTTTCCTCTTCGGCTTTCTTTTCCATCTTCCCACTTGAGACTTCAGCAAGTGGGCATCGGGTTCCGACAACTGGGCTGTGTGCAGTGACAAGTCAAAGATGTGAATAAATAAAAGGATGCAAATCATTTGGCATCAAAAGACATATGCTATGCGCAAAAAAAAAAAAAAAAGGTTTTGAATCCTTTGTAAGACTGCATAAGGAGTAAGGTGTTTTTAGTGTGCAGTGCTTCAGGCTTCTTTTCTAGGCCACAGGTCATGTAGGTCAGTGTTACACTCCCTGCAGCCTCACTTCAACCCTTGGTCTGGAAATAGAACATGCAACGTCACCCAGCCAGGAGGGAGGTAGATTCCAAACCTCAGCGGCCACAGGCTACACATGTGGAATCTGCTCGTGTAGTTGACCCTGAGTGTTTGAAACTCAGAGTGCTCCCAGTAGGATATTGTTTCTTCATGCATACCCAAATGAACAAGGCTGCATGAATTGCCTTGTACAAAGTGGACGAGTATCCTTTCAGTTCGCCGTTTGGCTGTTCACAATTCATCAAGGGAGCATGCACTATCCACAGGCAGATTTATTTAACAGTTTATTTAACGGCAAGCACCTAACTCGTAACAAAGGCAAAAACCTAAGAAATGAACAGAGGAGTAAATGATTTTTTTTTAATGCTGTTTTTCTGCCAGGAGGCCTGTTTGCCCACTTTCCTTTATAAACATTCAGCATATCACAGGGAAAGCTGCCAAGTGCAAGGCAGACACAAGGCTGTAGTAAGGAAAACATACAAGTCGTGCAATGAGACACCATGAAGCATTAAGAGTGTGACAATGCATGTTGCTCATCACATGAGATGATTCATGATATTGGGTTAAAGATTCTGAAGATTTTTCGGTATTATTTGGAAACTAAAAATCCTTCTGTGCTTTAAAATCAAAATTGCTTACAGACAAAGTTTGTTCCTTATTAGAAATCAGCATAAAAATAGTTAATCTGTTTTTATTTAACCTTTGGCTTTGTACCAATATGGGATTTCAAATATTATTTGTGCCTCTTTCCAATGATCAGTAAAAATATCTTTTAGCATTAAATCAATCAAACCCTAAAAAGATGCATGTTTCCGCTGGTATCTACCAAAGATTTATATCTTTAGTGGTGAGCTGCCAGCCTTTGAGGTTGAAAGTTTTTTTTTTTTTTTTTTTCCGTCATGTCAATCTTTAGGATTCACAAATTCAATTTGGCACTGTGGCTTGGCCACTCCAAAGATATTAAAATCGGAAAAAGACAAATTGGTCAAACAAAACGATTAAACCTAAATCTGCCAAGGGTATTAATAATTTTGGTCTTAATTGTATTTAAAGACAGAGTCCAGTCTAGTTTTAATATTTTTTATTGTCTTTTTTTATGTTTGTGTAATTCTAAGATTTTTAGATTTTTTTCACAAATGAAAAATGTCTCAAAAAGCTCTCTTTGTACTCCACAGACTCTCTGATGTAGAATTAAGTTCAGTTTTAATCCATCCATCCATCCATTTTCTAACACCCTTGTCCCTAGTGGGGTCGGGAGGGTTGCTGGTGCCCATCTCCAGCTAACGTTCTGGGCTAGAGGCGGGGTCACCTGGACAGGTCGCCAGTCTGTCGCAGGGCATCAGTTTTAATCAATATAAGAATTAAAAATTTTTAACTACTGCTGATAATATGCACATAAGACTGCAAAATTTACTTTGGCACCAATGGGAAGCATCAAAGCAGATGAACTTTGAGATCTAAAGTTACCGAAAGCACTATAGTATTTCTGCTTTTATAAATTGTTCATATTTTTCCTGTTCCTTTTTTTGTTTTTCTGTGTCAAACAATTTGTAAGTGGTTGAGACCTCAGCCCAGCTTATAACTCTCAACTTATCTGGGGATCATTACAATTGTTACTAAATGTGTGGTTGTGGCAGGACCAAATGTGCTCATTTAGACATTACTTTCTTGTCTTCCTCCTATCTAGCCCTAAAATAGACTTTACATTTCTGACCTAATATGTTATCAAAAAATATATATTAAGGAAAATATTCATAAATATTCCATATGGAAATAAATCGTTCAACAATATATTAGATATTCAGTAAGATCAGAGGTTCTCAAAATTGCTTTTTTGTGAGATTGAGCACTGACACATGATGGGTTCATCTCTGCTAATATACAAACATCAAATCTAAAATATACAATGCACAGTTAAGTGCATGTTTATGGCTGAAAACGAATATATCAGGCTAATTTTGTCAGGATTTGAGTGTGTGTGTGCCTTCTCTTTCTTACACAATAGGATGATTTTCAGGAAGAATTCGCAAGAGTGTTTACCATAACATGACAATCACCAGGGGGAATTAAGATCTTTCCTAGAAGCGGCCACTTGATAGAGATCTGTATGTCGAAGCAACGGCTCAGCTTTCTATCCATGGAAGTAAAATCAATCAGCACTGATGAGTTCATGCTCCAACAAATATATGCGTGCCACACTGTTTATTGTGACTTCCAATAGTGCTATTGTGCTATTCTTTAGTGCACGTGGTGCAAGGAGCCAATTCGCATTTAAGCAATGGGTGACCCTTGGTTGTGTATATTGATGACTGGGATTTGTTTCTTAATAGAATTGTGTCTAATTAATTAGCTTTTAATTGGTTGAATTCTGAACATGCAAATGTAGCACATTGTGGTACTGCCATGTTTTTAAAACCACGTAAAGAACTGCACATAATGAAAAGGAGGAAATCTGTTCTTTTACTTGTAATTTATTGTGCAAGACTTTGAGTCTTACCTGAGAAATGGATGGACATTACAAAAAGGCTGTGTTGGACAAAGAAAACAGAGACATATTTGAAATGCGCTCCTCTTGATTTCTGTTAATTATCTCATTTATTTTTCACAATTGCTTTGTGACACAAATTGACCCTTTTTCTTTCCTTCATTTCATAATCTATTAAGGAATGCTGCAGAATAATTTTCTTTGCACATCTCTCATTTGTGTGAAGGCTCTGAACTCTCTGAAGACGCTGGTCTCTTTTCTGGCTGCCTCACAGTGATTTACAGTTTTTATTGTCCTCTTTATACAGTTTTCTTCAGCTGTAGAGTATATATAAATACATTTCACAACAAAGTTTAAATAATAAGTGCTGCATTTATATTTTTTTGTTTTTCAAAAAATGTTTTTACATTTCCTGCATGGAATTTCCAGAATTGTTATGCTAAATTAAATTATTTATTTATTTATGTACTGCAGACTCTAACATATTGGTAAATAATGCTGCAGGTAGACAACAATTATGCTAATGAGCTATAGTAATATTCCTTTTGCTAATAACTGAATACGCTGCAACCAGCCAGGTCTGCACTGTGAGGAAAAGTTGAAGTTGCCACTAAAAGCAAAAATTAAAGGTGAAACTACTGATTTGTTTTTTTTTTTGTGTGTAATGATAATCTTAATGAAATGGTAAGATAATGTGAACAGAGTGGAGCCTGCGCATTTAAACTGTGCAGCATTCATTGCTAATGTTTCAGTCCTACCTGGATCTTTGTCGGGTCAACCTCAGAACAGTAATGAGAAACTCACACAAATGTATCACCACAAATGGTGATACATTTGTGGTGATACACAAATGTATCATCACTCCATAGTGGCAATACATTTTAGGTGCGGAGCCACAACAGACAACAATCTGGATATTAAAATTTAATAGATGCATCTTCCTTTTTACACAACAGAACACTAATTGCAAAAATATTTAATTTGATTAAAAAGAGTGTGGTTTCCGGTATGGCAAAATTAATTGCACACAAAGAGCAACAGGAAAATTAGGAAAAACCACAAGACCAAATCAGAACAACAAATTAGTAACATTTAAGATTTTACTGAGAAATTTAAAAAATATATTTTTATTGCTAATGTATTACTTTTTACATTTCACTTACCACTAATAACATAACATCTCATTTGTGTACAAGTTGAACAAATGTACTCTAAAATTCACAGCAGACTTTATTTATTAAAAAACTGTTGTCATGTTCTTGATTGGAAATGGGGTCTGCTGTGTGAAAATGGGAAACAATTGTTACTTTTGTTTAAAGCAACAATTTCTTTATTTTCCATCCCTCTTCCAAAGGTTCAGATATGTTCAATTCCAACAGACTTCAGTGAGAAGGCTGGATGATTTGCCTCTTGCAATGTACTGTTACAAGACTATGGAGTCTTACTTCTTATGTGTTCTGCTATCCTAACTTTTGGATTTTTTTCAACATAGTCCAACCAATGGTAGCATGGTGGCACAGCTGTTTTCACTGATGTTTTACAATAAAAGGAGGCTTGGTTTGATTCTCAGCTATGGCATCTTTCTGTATTAAGATTTTATATTTTTTTCTCTTTGTGCAATTTCCATCTGTAAGTGAAATTGCACATGAATCATTTCCATTTCTTGGTGGATCATTTAAAAATGCTGTATTTTTAACAGAAACCGGTCAGGTTGCTTAATTGTTGTGAAAGATATATTAAACTTCTTTTGTGTCAAAAAATTATTATTAAACGAAACAAAATAATAAAGTGTTTATGGACATTTTACTTTTTAGAAATTAACATTTAAAATAAATAAATAATTCATATTATATATCCCCATTCTCGTCCACGTTATGTTGGTTCGGTCTGACTCTTTCTATTTACCATAGTTTGCTTTGGAAAGTTTTTTCATCATAATGTTTGGTCTTAACTTAAAGTGATCAGCTTTTTTAATCATAGCAACAGTTACACAGCTCTCATGAGTCACAATCTTAGGTCTTTACTCATTCTCTGCAATTTTACAGCTAATAATTCATAACATATGTTGTTATGTCATCAATATCAATAGAAGTACAATTCTAGAATTTCACTGAAGTCTGATCCAGAATCTGGGAGATGTAGGCAGGGGAAAACATTTTTCCTCTCAACCTCTCACAGTTAGTTTAGATTTATGGCCTACTATAAAGTCTTAAAAAATGCAGATATTTTAAAATGACTTAAAAAATTAAGCAATGCTTAGCATGGTTGGGGCACAAGTACAGCCTGGTGGCCTGCCAGGCTTAAAATATTCCTAGGGGAAAACCTGGGAATCTGTCTGGTGTGCTTTTAGTTGAGCAGTGACATCAAGCACACAACCAAACTCAAAGTGTATGTACTAAAATCATTAAAACTAACTAAAACATCTGGCAGATGACAACCATTTTGTACTCCAGCTGTGTTGGCCATGTAGCATTAAGATAACATACATCCAGCAGCTCCAAAAGGCGGGGAAAAAAAATGAAAGGGTTAAATAATGATCTTGTTTGTGTTTTGTGAGCAGCAATTGTAGCTTTGAGTTTACTCTCTGACCTACTTGTGTTTATTCTTGAGGGATTTCCATTGTATACTCTCGCGTAAATACCTGATGTCACAAGTCCAGTGGTCAGTAGAGAAACAATTGAGTTGGAGCCTATGTCAGAAAAAAAATATCTGATTGGCACGTGAAAAGTCACATGCAGGCAGTGTGTCTAGGCCTCAAGAGTATGTGGTGCAGCTGACAAGTAACCATAGAAAGATGACTGCAGCCAGCTACTCCAATATCAATAATTTAAAAATTGCTCAAGAGCATGGACAGATTCTTGGGACTGAATTAGGTCATCCCTAGTTAATATTACATGTCATGTGTGCATTACGCCTGTTATCATGTCGGTTATCTTTCTGCATCACCTTCCAATTCATTTTTCCATATAAGATAATTCTTTGAGATGAATTGCACAAAAACTAAAAAGTGTCTTAACTATGCCTCAGTTTTGTGTTTGATGTCAAAGTTTTGATCCAATTGTTGTTTTTAAAGTAAGCACTACAAATGTTGAAATTTTGTCCTGTGTCAGGATATTTCTATTCACATTGAAATTATTTCTGAGACTATTATCTGCTCATATGGCTGGCAGAAGCTAATGTTGAATGAGTAAAGTGACTAGTCCCTGCATCAGTCACCACAATGACTTATGCAACTTTTGTTCAATGGTTTTCTTTGGATCACAACTTTGAAACCCTCTGTATCCACCATATGAATTTTCAGAGATGAGGCAATACATATATTTTTGAGTTTTATTATATTTTTTTCTTTTGTTCCATAGGCGTGGGCAATTTTAAAGTTGAACAGTTCTTGTTTTACATATATCGTAATAACGGAAGGGGAAAATTGTTGTGCTTACCCTTTTTAAGCACAATACTAATTAATTTCCCTTAATTAGAATTTAATGGCTAAAGGTTTTGGGAAATTTATGAATTCCCGGCTCTTTTTCTAAGTGCACATGTGCATCATAAAGTGCTTGAGAGCACTTGACTGATTCTGTTGGGCAACAGAATTAGAGTGTACAGTTTTTTGTCTCTGTCAAACTGGATATTTGTAAGCTCAGTCACTTCCCATTCCAGTTTAGCTTGAAGGTTGGTGTCTGGCAGCATGGTGCCAAAGAGACGTACAATAGAAGTGGTTGATGAGTAAACGGATATCTAGTATCAGGATTGCACAAACACCTTCACCATTTATTAATTTGGATATATGTTTTTACCATTGGTATTTACGTTTTTTCTCTTTGTATCTTTGGAATTCAAATCAAAACTATAAAGCATACAACACTGTCACATGTATTAAATAAAGCCTGAAATCTTAAATGCCTTTTCTTACAAATATTGTGAGACTTTTTGTCCAAAACACAACCAGGAAGATGAACTTTGAAATAAAAGTATAAACATTCTAATTACCAAAATTCTGTCTGTTCTCAAAACATCCAAAGCAGAGTCAGGAACAGTCACACTAAGCGTCACAATGTTAAGCAGGTAAAGATTGTTTATTTTATTTATTTATTTTTAACCTCTTAAACACCACATTAATACAGTATGAAGAATTTATTTACACAGGCTTTTCCTGGTTAAAAAATAAATTTGCATTTGTTTTAAACCCAAATCTTTTGTTAAGTGAAAATGCTTTCTTCAGTTCCTTGGTGCTGTGTTCGCCATGCCAGCTTAGCTCTTTGAAAGCATTGTTTGCCAGTAGGTGAACCAATCTTCTCGACAGCTCTTTCCTTGTAAAAGTTCCCCTTTATGGCTTCACTACTTCACTTCAGTAACTTTATTACAGTATAGCTGAGAGATTTCTATTTCATATTGACCTAAGATTGCTTCAGTTGTCTCATTTCACCTTTTGTCTGGCCTGTGTTGGAAAAGTGACCTTCTTTGAGACTTTGCAGTTGAAACCACAGAAAGCCTCACAATGTCTCTGACAGTGATTGCAGACAAGCAACCCATTTCTGCTCAGTCGGGTATTTTCAATTAGGATTTAGTTTGAATTTTGTTTGGATTTTATATTATGGAACACTGTTACTGAAGCAATAAATAACCTTGATGGCGTTTAAATAAAATTAGCTATTGAAGGTCAGACGTGGAATCAATTTAGGAAATCACCTTAAAGGTACTTCTGTGTGATGAGTTTCTAACATAAGGATAAAAAGCTTAAATTTTCTTTTACTATCAGAAACGTTCTCATTGTTGGTCATTAATAGATGCGAATATATGACATTGTCTGGAAGTATTGACTTGAAGTGGAAGCTAGACATTTTTCTCTCATTTCCAACAATGCTTCCATTATAGACTCACTAGAAACTTAAGCAGTAATTCAAAATATAACTAGCAGTTGTCCTTTTTCCTTAATACAAAGGCAAGCTTGTAATTCTTATGGTATCATAGAATTACAAAAATTCTTAACAAAAATTAGTAGCAATTAGGGCTGAAACGATTCCTCGATTGATTCGAGTACCTCGAATATTAAAATTCCTCGAGGAAAATTTACCTGCCTCGAAGCTTCGTTAATTTATGTCTTATTATTTAGCGCACCGTGTTCCGGCCGGAACATTACTTGCGTTGCACAGCGCTCTCACTTCCGCCTCCGAGTTGTTGACGAAAGCTAAGTGTTAGCAACATGACGTCCCATCTTTAAGTACGGCCAGGGGGGGTTTTATTGATTAATGGTAAATGGACAGAACTTATATAGCGCTTTATCCGATTCACCCATTCGCACTCACAAACGCTCACACATTCATACACTGATCGGTAGGCAATTTGGGGTTAAGTGCCTTGCCCAAGGGCACATCGACATGGGGCAGGAGGAAGCTGGAATTGAACCTACAACCTTCCGATCACAAGACAACTATTCCCACAGAGCCACAGTCGCCCCTAATGTTGTTTTTCAAAACCAATTAAATAAATGTATAAATTGAATGACGATTTAAAGACATTTCCAGTTCACGTGGTTCCTGAGGGCAACAACAGGGAATATTTTGACCAGCCACCATGTTGAGTTGTCAGTCATGGTGTCACAACCCCCATCATCTGAGTCCAACGCCACAAAAAAGAGACAGAATTTTGAAACTGGAAAAAAAAGAAGCTTATTTCAGTTTCAAATCCTTTTTTTTAGTTTCTAACAAATTCCATGTACATCGCTTATGGATTTGTTTTCAGATTTTATCCATCCAGCTACATTTTTCTGTGACAGGAGCAGGTAGAAATTAATATTTTTTTATGCCAGGAAACAATTTTCTTTTACCATCACACACGTTTCATCATGAAGTGTTTTAAACAATTTAAAGGAGCAATCTAGTGGAGATGCAAAGCACCCTTATTCTTAGTATCCCTTATATTTTGAAGAGTGGGGTGATGTTTTCCCCCTGGTCTCCCAATTTATTTACGCCCATATTGATTGCGATGGTTCCTAGCGATGCATGGCCGCAGACAAACGATTGGCCCTCACTGGAATATCGACTGTAGAAACCTTTATTGTGCTATCATCACACAAGCCTGCAAGCCGTTTTCTGCAGGCGCTGCATATTTTATGCTCACAATCATGAAAGCAGACAAGCAGAATTATGCACCAACACACACAAACACACCCCTGCATCCCTCCATCCTCAGATACACACTCCACACTTGTTTCGTTCGCCCCCTGTTGAAATGAAGTGTTGAGTGAGTCTGGCTCTGAGAGAAACGCGCTGCTTTCCCGCACACAGCCTTTGCTCCGGCTCGTCTAATCCATCAGATGTGGTAAAAACGCTGGGCCAGCCGTTTCCACTAAATCCCCTTCCATCAAAGTCATCAGACGAGCGTTACATCTGTCCCACCAACATTTACTCAGCTCCGGTTTTCTCACCTTTTACAGGCCATGCCTTGGATTCTTTGAAAGCAAATCTTTCCCTCCTGCAGGCGAGAATTTCCCAAAGATCTGTCAAATATTATTGACCCAGTTTGGGTGTTTGGACCTGAACGTGCAGATGCTATCTGTGGAAATATATAGACAAGTTTCTCGCTGTTTAGAACTACCAGTAGTTTTAGCTGTCAACTTGTCAACATAACATGCTAAATCTTAAATGTACAAGAAAAAGGATTGAAGTGGTTTGCTGCTCATTTACAGCTGTCATGTGACATCACAATTCTGGGAACTTTGTAGGTGACAGCCATCTTGGTAGGTGCTGTAGCTAACTGTCATGACCACTGCTATGAAGTTGCTATGACAACAGTAAACAAGCCATTTTGTTGATTTATCTTTCTCTATCTAACTTAAAAACAATTAAAGTACATTATAACTATTATTTGATTACAGTTTTTGAGTATTCTAACCACCTCTGTGTAATACTAAGATAAGAAAATATTTACTGTTGCACTTACTTCTGAACCATCAGAATTAGCTTAGCTGATGTAGCTTTTGTCTGCTAGCTAAGACGGACATGTAGCCTTGTTAGTACATGTACTTACTCTGCCAGTCAGAACCTTGTTATTCACACAAAGAGTTCGTAGGTCCTTTATAAAGCTGTTTAAACTTTGATTATGTGCGTCGGTGGATTTCAGGCCTCATGGTGTACGCACTCTTCATGTTCACTAAGTAGCAGCTTGTCCACATTCTTACACATTTTCCCATTATCTGTCTCATATGGGCGATCCCGACAGCCATTTTGTTGATTTATCTTTCTCTTGAACATTGGTCAAGAGTGTCAATATACTTTCTTTTTGTTGGTCTCTTAGTCATGGTTCATCTATGCTGTGCGCTTACATCTCCAGGCTTTATTTTAACGAGATTGTAAAAAATCGTCTCTTCGTCCTGCAGCGTTGTAAACATGCGCAAAACGTCCGGCTGTGTCAACGTGTCTGTGTCCCTTTGCAGTCCCTCTGCTTGATAATGTTTCTTTTCCAAATTGTTTTCACTTGTTGTTTTCCAAAACTATTGTGGGGACTCCACATTTTTGCAGCTATTAGCATTGTTGCCTGTCTGGACTTTGAATTTCAGCATGGTATCGTAGATTCCTTGCACTGTTGAAAGCAAATTGTCCTTACTTTTAAAATTATTTCCAAGTGTCTAATAGAATAAACGTCAGTGTCAGGAAATCTTGCGTTGGTGACAGTAGCTGCCTATTTTCCTCTTTTCAGCGTTTGTCATCTCTGCTTCCATCACTCTGTGACCTTTGGCAGTTTGGGTAACGTCATTAGTGTCTGGTGTGAACATCTGCCATGAGACTCTGTCCAACTGGCTAAATAATACATTAGCATGAAAATGCAAGTTTATAACATTTAGAATATGTTAGCTAGCTAGTATTTTTGTTCTCCAAAAAGTCTTTGCACCCACCGGTTGTGCAGCCTTAATTTAATCACATGTACTTATGTAAAATTGTCTATAGAAGTTAAAGTTTATTGATCTCTGAAAATATGTTCTTGCATTATTATACCATTACAGTTATATTACTTGAAAATGTAATATATAGTTACAATTATAATTATAGTTGTTATTGCTATAAACAATAACAACAATGTTATTGTTTATAGCAATAACTTCTGGGACATCATCCAGAAAAATTTGTTGTCACAGACTCAGTCGTAGCACATTTATGTTTTATGAACCTCCAAAACTTTACCTTTAAACAAAACGCAGACTTCCTGGTCCTAACCAAAGTGAACTTATATTAAAATTAAAAATTCCCAGGACTAGGAATTGCGATTATCCAACGAATATATCACTTTTTTCTGCACCTTTTGTCATTAGTAGACCCTGGAGCTGAACGTAGCTCATGACGTATATCATTCCTGCTGGTGCTACAGTGTCAGTAACACCTGATTCACGTTTGTGTAGCAGCTGCTACTGCTAGCACCCGAGCCTCCATGTCTGCCTCCCAGAGAGCCATCGATCTGTTTACGCCTCTCCGCCTTAATGAATGTACCATGGAGGCTGGATGGGTGGCGTGACAGATTAAAGGAGGCTACGCTCACAACAAAAATGTGTAATTCTCAGAGCAGGTGTCATGCAGCTCTCTGTTTAGATAAGCAATTTCTGACCTCAAATCCGGCTTTATCCGGACTTCAGTGGATGGACTTATCAATCAGATAGACCTGCAGCTGTTACAACTGCTGCTCTGCCTCTTAGGATGGGAAAGCTGGAAACCATAACATTTAGATCAGTTGTTGAGAAGAATGGGAAAGACAAAATAGATTGTGAAATTTTTTTATAATTTTAGCTTTTTACACTAGTTTTCTAAAAAAAAAAAGGCCATTCAACAACATTTTATTTCCTTGACATGTTTCAGTTTATCCTTTTGAAGACAAATGTTGTTTATGAGTCTTTTGAAACTGAATCTTACATAACTCTACTCGGAGAGGTAACATGAAATAGATCAGGACATTCAGAGTCAATGTTAGTCTATTCTAAGAAAAAAAAAGTCATATTGCCAGAAAATGTCATGTGTAAAATGGGATATTATTGTTACTGTAGATAGAAAAAAAAGCAGTAAATTTCTGTCAAAAAAAAAAATGAAATTTTTAGGTTAATACCAGAAAATTTTCTAGAAAAAAATGTGGAAAATTCTCAGCTCCAAAAGTTGAACATTTTGAGCTTTGAAACTCAGAAAATTAAAGATTCATTACAATTTAAAATGTATTGATCTCTGAAAATGTGTTCTTGCATTATTATGCCATTTTTACCATTAAACTAGTTGAAAATGGTCTCAAAACAACTATATGAAAGCTTATCGCAGTAGTGTGCAACAATTTATCGTCCAGGAAATTTGTTATCTTAGCAGACCCAGTTGTGTCCCAACATTGAGGTTGAATTTTCTGAAGATCGTTGCTTTACCGATCAATTTGGATTTGAATAATCGGTAAAACTCGACTTTCTGAATGAGGTGAATCAGAAGATAAAGATTTATCTTGGAGAGCAGCTTCATGCAGCTGCTGGTTTCCTCTGAAGTGCTTGGAGGATGCAGAGTGACGTCTGCTGGCAGCTCCCCTGTGAAATCCTGTAATCCCAGACCGATGATGACAGCTCTTGCTCCTCATCCTCCCGTTTGATGGCGTAGCCTGAGGCGAATCCTCCGCCCTCTTCTTCACCCTGCGATGGCGACTGACCTCTGAAGCACTTTATCAGGACTTCTCGCCCCTTACAGCCTCCTCAGACCTGGCCGCCGCTGACTGCTGAAATTAGTTCCCGTGGAACTAATAGAATTAAGTTCTCATGTAATGAAAGGAAATGGGATTTTAATTTGTGTGAAATAGCTGCAGGGCACTGCCTTCGCAGAATCAAATATTCATATTTCCCCCAAACTAAAACACAGGAGTTCAGAGTCTTACAAAAAGCTGCTGCTGCTGCTGCTCAGACATTTATTTCTATCTCAATGTCCTGCTCAGATCGGATGAAGGACAGAGCAGACACGTCAAGGACAAACTGAAGAGACTGAAGCCGTTTATAGGAAATCTATATCTGGTTATCTACAGACGTCAGAGGACTGAAACGGCTGAAATAAAGAAATGTTTCTGTCTATATTTTGACCTACAACTAGCAATATTAGGAAAAAACAAAACCAAAAAGTAAATAAAAAAGAATATATACACATATTATTTTTAATTCATAAACTAAGCTAAATTACAGCATATTTATATCTATAAATATATTGATAGTAAATGTTGTTTGAATTTTTTGGTCACAGCTGAAATAAGAAATAAAAACGTGTCTGACTATATTTTGAGCTTCCATTAGCATTATTTATAGGAAAAAACTAAAACAAAAGAAACGAAAATCAAACAAACCAAAAATAAAATTGGATTTATATATTTAATTCATCAACTAATCTTAATAACAGAATATTTAAGTCTATAAAGTCACTAATGGTCATAAAGTCGGGCATATTGGGAGAATACAACCAAAACAAACATGCTAGTTTAGCGCTAGTGGAGAGAATGGCTTGTTGTCTTTTGCCAGAAACAAATGTGAAATCCTCCAATCACTAAAATCTGACACCACTCCAGTTTTGTTTACATTTCGTGAAGAAGGAAGTTGCGGTCAGTGTCTTCCTCAGAGTTTTTGTGGTTTCTTCAGTGGTTCTTGGTGCAGCGTCCCACAGAGGCAAGGTGAGGAACAGCTTTTTCAGTTAGTTTGGTTGGTTTGACTCAGTGCAGTGTGAAAGAGAACCGCAGCAGCTGAAAATGTAACAAACTGTAAGTTTGGTCCCCCAATTGAACCAAGTCTACTGATGAGAACACCACAAGGTACCATTGTCCTTTGAATGCATAATCAGCTTACATCATCAACCCTCCACTGGCATATTTGACAGTTTGTGTGAGATGTGTGAACTAATACACTGTGTTTGCCAGAAGGAAGAGAATATTTGAAGGAAAAATGTCTTCAAATGTATGTTTCACTTTTCATGTGTCAGATTGGCTTGACCTGCTCTTCTCTCCAGAGCCTGGGAGTTTTCTTTCCACTCCCTAATTTCCAGCAGAGCGAAGTGTTTTTCTATTCGGCATTAGGGGATGATTCAGTGGGTTTGCCGCGGTTTACCCTCAGTAGGATTAGAGCTGCAAGGCTTCTTATTATCTTGAAGCGTTTGAGCTCCATTGTCTGTTAGGGAGAGCAGTGGAGCTTAAGACAAAATTAGCCCCACAGAGCCTTTCGGTGGCAAAGCTCTTTTCTGGAAATAGCTGTGGGAGAAGACAACAGTGGGGCAAATGTGAAGGAGAGGATGCCGTGGCGTTGCATTTGGATGTAAGGGATTAATTTATACTGCTGGATAGCGCAGAGAAGGGCAGTGAGGAGGAAAGAGGCTCAGGAATGTGAGCTGTAAGTGCTGAAAAATGACATGGGATGTATTCTGAAGAGATGAGAATACAGTAGAAGTGAGTGCAGATCCTCCTCCTCGTCTTTGACAGTTTGGGAAACTACAAAATGACATTCAAAGAATATAAAACAGTTCAATTTTCTTTTCCAAGTATTGTCATTGGGGTACAGTAGCAAAAACAAGCAAATTGCATCGAAATCCAGCAGAAATTTACCACAAAATTAAGCATTTTAAAATCAGCTTTAAGGTAACACTGTTTTCATGTCAGACGTTTAAAGATCAGCCCAACTCTGAATGTTCTCAGCATCTCTTGACTAGTACAAAACCAACCAAGTTTTTGGTTACCTCTTAACCCTCATAGGCATTCACACCAGCCCTGTTTGGTCCGCTTTAATCCAACTCCAGTGCATTTGATAAAAAAGTCTGGTTTGTTTGGGGAGGTCTGAATGCGTAATCAACTAAAAAACCAATCTCTGATCTGCCTACAAACATAGGGTTATATTCGGTTGAAGTGAATTCTGGTGCAGTTCGGATGCCTATGTGAACGCCAAGCAGACTGGAGACCACTCCTAAAGCAGGAAATGGATTACAGCGAAGGGAATTCTGGTTAGCACTAATGGGAAAAATATCTCGTGTTCTTTTACCAACAATAAAAGATAAATCCTACAACCGCTAAAATCTAACGCCACTCCATTTTTGTTTCCATTTTGTGCAGACCGCTCAAATTCATAACAAGGCAAAAGAGTGTTAACCATAAGTCAAGAGCTTTTCAAGGAACATTAATTCATGCCTCTTTATTTGTTTGCATAATTAAAGTATTTTTGGACTGGGTACATTTTGAACATCAAATAATTGCCCAGTTGCCCCCTAACACCGCTGATGTCTTTGCTCGTGGTGTTTTTATGGAGGTGCTCACTCTAAACTTTGGCTTAATTATCGTTCAACAACAAACATTTTTTTTAAAAAGCTTTTATTAACAAGAATACAAAAAATATCTACATTCACATACCACTTAGTGTAGTATGACTCACCATATTGAATTCAAGTAAATCTGCCCAATTCAATAATGAAAAAGCACTTTTTACATCTTTCTCAGTTTCTAAAATCGTTATTTCATATTTTGGTGTTTCCTTCTCTCTTGGATTCTTTTTTTTTTCTCCTTAAAAGTCTTTTTTGTTCTTTATACATTTAGCACTTATTGCAGGTTAATCAGTGTCCCTGCAGCCCAAACGGTTGGAGGGTTCCACCAGAGAAAAGCAACGTGACGGTTGGAGCCTCTCCGCTGTTGGACTCCGTTTGGCACGGCGGTGGGATCGGAAACGAAAGGCGACTTGGTCGTGTGCTCGTTCAGATTTCTGTCGAGATAAACCTACACTCTGCCTCTTTGCAACATCTTTATGCTTTCAAGAAAACTGTTTGGGAATCGTAATACAAAGGGGTGAAAAATGACAGACAATATCACAATAAACACATCGAAGACCCATATGAGAATACATCAATAACATCGACATACATCACTGGACTGGACATCACCTATTGGCCGCTGTTGATAGTGATGGTATTTTTGTGCATTGAGTCAAATCCACAAGCTGTACCAGCTGGGTTTCCATTGACCACATAATTGTTCAAATAGAATTACAAAAATAAATTTGCTTAATGAAAACATGGCAATTTTGGAAAAAATAACTTTTTTTTATTAAGTTTTTGCGCTGGCATCAAGTTAATTTATTTGACTGTATTGAAATTAGTTTATTTCTCAAAACTGCAATGGAAACACTTTTTTTCGAATCACATGATCAACAACCGGATGTTACTACTGGCAGAAACGACAAAGAAGATGATATCAAGTAGTAGGAGGATGATGGCGCGGCATGATTTTTCAGGACTTCAAGTTTCACTGACTCATGATGGTGACGTAATGTCCAATCCAGTAATTTATACCAATGGGTAATTTATACCAATGGGTGTGACTTTTAGAATCATAGAAATCTGCTTTCTAGCAAACCGAAGGTGTCTACTGTCACAACCTATGTGATGTTTTTAAAGTTTACGCACAGTGCTAGTTGAAGAACCCAAATAAATTAAAACATAAATACAAAAGTTGAAACAAAGGAGTAAATTAGGACCAAAAACACATCAAAACACTGATTTTCTCTCAGACGAAAACATCTCTGTGGTGCAGGGAGTTTTCATCTCCAGCTCAAACACTTTGAACCAAAGGGGCTCTGTCTCTGGGTGTTTCAGACCCGAGGAGGGGGTTAACATGTGCTTTGAAGCTGTTCCTCTACTGGGCCCCATGAGGCCCAAAAATCCAGCCCATCTTTGAAGAAGATTTAAACCCGGCTCAGACTGTCTCTGCAGGCGTGAAGGCCTTCGGATAATCCAGCCTTCGGATGTAGAATACGGGCGTCCCGGCTTTGTCTTCTCATTTGTATTTTGCCTTTCTTCTTCTTCTACCACATGGGAGGCGTGTTTGTCTCCAGCACTCCGTACATCTCTGCCAGTTTTTTAAAGCGTGGCCCCCAGTCGTTCAGGTAGTCGTACTCATGGTCGGCGTTCGACGTTCCCGACTGCAGCGAGCTGAGCGATTCGGCCACCGAGCCTTCGCCTTCATACGCGTACGTCTGCAGGGAGTCGTACGGCGGCGCACACGGGTCCAGGTCGGCTTCCAGGAGCTTCGCCAGCACGTATCCGTGGACGTTGCTGTCCTCGCCACTGCCCACGCCGATCACGCACGGCTGAGGGACGTAGCGCGACAGGCTCTCGATCTCCGGTATCATGTCCTGCCGTATCTTGCCTAGAGGGTGGTGCACTTCCCTGGGGTTCCACATGGCGGCGATGTCAAAGGCCTCGGTGTCCTCCTCACCGCCGCCTTCGTCGTCGTAGCGTACGATGTTCTCGTGCACATTCTCCTCCTCGTCGCAGAGGTAGGGCTTTTTACGATGTGTCCGCAGGGAAAGCATGAGGAGAATCATCACTGGTGAAAATAAAAAAGATGTGGAAGTCGGTACAAAACCTTATTGAATATTTATATACAACTTTTACATTTTTGTACTACACATTTCTATATCTTTTGCACTTGTACAACCAAGTAAACCTGTAAACTGGAATTACAGCTGTCATCCCTTACAAAACAAAAATCTACTGTAGTACGATGGAAAATATTCAAATTAATCAAATTTTTGGTGTTTAAAGACTTAATTTGTGGAAAATCTGTTTTTTTTTTTCAAATTAAATATTCAAAAATTTGCGTAATCGTTGAAATCAATGAATTGCTCAGCATTAATATCTGTATATAAATGTAAAACTGGTTCCTTTTAATATTTAGCTAAGTTATTAAGAGTTATTATTGGAGAAGGTTCAAGGAGCCACTGGTGGTTTTGTTCAAGAAAAACCACAAGAAACAACTTTTTCTGGATGTTTCTTTTGCACTAGTTGCATCGCCGGCTGCTCACTCACCCAGCAGGACGAAGATGCAGGCCAGAATAGCAATGAGCGCTCCTTTGCTGAGGCTGGCAGGCAGGCTGTAGGCCTCGGCGTTGCACGACATGACGTTTCCCTCCTGGTCGCAGCTGCACACCCGGATGGTCAGAGTACTGGTGCTGGTCTGCATCGGCTGCTCGCCGTCGGACACGAAGATGGGCAGGTAGAAGACGGTCTGGTCCTGCTGGGACCAGCCGCCGCGGCGCGTCAGGATCCAGGCTGTGTTGTCTGGAGACAGCAGAGATAAGGTTCAGCTCTGACAGCTGATTGTAGGGAAGGTGAAAGTCTTAGTCCACCATCGGTCGACATTTTTAAAGCCGTCTTTATCAAGAGATCTCTTCTCACTGGAGACCTGAGGTTTTTAGAACTGGATAATAATTTCTGCACAGTAATGTAGCATAAGAAGCTCAAGAGTCACTGCGAATCTATTAGGGATGAAACGATTAATTGTGATTAATCAGTTATTGAAATCACCGTTGACTAATTTCGCAATCGACAGGACTCAAAAAAAGCCCATTTGCTGGAAGAACAAAACAGTTAAAGCAATCATTGAACCAAAAATGTGCAATTAATACATACAGTGTGCATTTAAGATAAAATAAACCTTTTTATCTGAAAATATGTTTCAGATAAAACATTTTTATCTGAAACAGTTCTGGCAGATTCAGATTTAGCTTCAACAGGTTCAAATTATGCAAAAAAATATAAATAAAATCTATTAAGCAACTTTTGCTTTCAATCAGTCAACCAACTATTTGTAAAGCACATTTCAGCAACAAAGCAGTTTAAAGCGCTTTAAGTCATAGAAACCATAATAAATGAAATATTGACCAACATATTTGATGTGAATCGTGAATTTGAGTGACGTCACTCATCAAAATGTAATGTTTGTTCAGTTGTTGACTGTACGGTGTTTGTAATTTTCTGTTTTTATTATGTGCAGCACCTTGAACCGCCTTGCTGCCGAAATGTGTGAAAAGCCAGTAAACATTATATTTTATCAAGTTACACATCAAACTATTGGTCAATGTTTCATTTATTATGGTTCTATCCAGTTATTAAATGGTTAATAGATATAAAATAATCAATAGATCAGCTCTACACTGTATTGTTGTTAAGTCAAGCAAAGGCTGAACTTTTCTCAAGTATTTTTTAGCGTTAGCAAACATTTTAAATGTTTATTTTCTTATTTAAAAAATGAATTGAATTGTTTATATGCAATTTTTAATATATTTCTAATATTGTATAAAAAAGGCTTGGGTGGGTAAATGATAAATCTGCAGAATGTGCCAGTTTTTCATTCGATTGATTACTAAAATAATCGTTAGTTGCAGCCCCAGAATCAGTGGGGATGAAGTATCTGCAGTTTCATAGTAATGAGTCACAGACGGTTACAGCTGTGGAGATTTAAGTGCCTGACGTCCATCCAGTAGATGCAGCTACTGCATGCAGAGCTATTAGGACCACCGACACTTATAAGATGCTCATACTGCAGCTGATTAAGGAGGAGATTTAATAATATATGAGTTGTTGGTACTTTATTATGGTAGAAATTGACTCTATAAAACTAATTTCACACTGATTTTGGGTGAAAACTAAAGAGAGTTACTGATTTCCTTAAACGTAAGACCTAAAAACCGAAAATGCTGTAAGTTTACTGCAAAAACACATAATCTTACAAAGTATTTTGTGTAACTTCTAGTGCACTTGAAATGAGACTAAACTAACTTACAAGTGACTTTTTTTAGCAAGATGTGGAGTGGAGTATTTTGACACAATAACAAATTTTGCTGGACAATAAATTGGCAAAGAAATTACAACAATAATGTTGTTTTGAGACCATTTTTAAGTGATACAATGGTACTAATGGCATAATAATGCAAGTTTGCCCTTTCAAAGACCAATAAACTTGAATTAACACTTAACACGGGGACTATAAAAAAAAAGGATAACAAACAAGACGACCAATTACAATAATTAAAAACAGAAATAAACACAATCAATACAATAAATGACAGATTATGTCTGTAGATAAAATTGCTGTTCAAAAAATGTTAATCATTAGGATGGAAATGATCAAATTCATTTTTATTTGTCATGCAATTAATTTATTTCTTGTGAGGTTGCAGTTGCAAATTATTTCACTTATGACATGGAAAAAGTTTCTTGTTCTGCCAGTGGAACTAGCACTTATTTTTTTTTTTTTAGCAATATTAAGGAATTATTTATTTAAAACAAGTTCTTGTACCTGACGAAAAGTTTCTTATAAGTTAGTGTTGTCTTATTTCTAGTGTACTAAGATTATACTTATTATTTACTCAAGCACCTTTTCTTGCTGAGAAGGTGCTTGTAAATTTGTTTCGTCTTATGTCTAGTGTGCTAGAAATAAGCACACTAGACAAAAACAGCTTGGTAAGATGTTGTTTCTGCAGATGTCTTCGTACAGTAGGGAGTTCAGGCAGAGCCGACTCTGAGCTGCTGCTCCGTGTGGGAGCTTCGTTTGTCCTGTACTGGCAGCGGCAGGGACAGTTGGGATCGGCTCCATGCAGCCAACGCCGCCACACTCAGTGTTTCAGATCATCTACCTTGGTTGTCTCTCAGCGTGAAGTTGGGGTTGTTGGCGGCCTCCGTAGCCAAGCTGTAGTAGAAGCGTTGGCCCCCCAGAGGTTCGTCTGGATCCACCGCCGTCACCGTCTGGATCAGCTGGAACACAGCGACAGGTGTGATTACTGCTGTGAGCCGCAGAGTTTCACTGGGTTCTACTGGATGATTGTGGAATAACAGAACGTTCACCGACAACATAATAGTAACGACAGCATATTCTGACAGATCAATAAACTTTAAATTCTAATGGAACTGGAAGACGTTTTACATATCCAAAATAAACAATAGACATTGAATCTCTAACAAATAAAATGAATTATGAAGTTTCTGTAAACATTACTGCCCCTTCAAAAAAGCACCAGATTGAAGATTTGTACCATCCAGTTTTTGGTAGAAAGAGTGAAAGGAAAGAGAAAAACAATAAATCATCCAAATGGAAATTGTTGAGCTCGTTTTATGATTCGATTTATTGGTTTATTGCTTACTGCCTATTAGTGACTAGTGACTTATTATGGACCGTTTTAGGTCATATTTCTTTTAATCTGCTCTACTTTTAAATGTAACCAGGACTGCACAGCTTGTTTAAGATCCACTAAAGTGCAAAGAAATTGGTGATTTTATTTTATTGTTGGCATTTTTTAGTACTACAGCTGGTGTCGTCAGTAACATCTTTCAATAACGCATAATTACAATGTCATATTTTAAAATTTTCTGTCAACCTTTAACACCAAAAACCCATTGGGCCGCTGGTGGAGATAGCAAGACTCCTTTCAAACGGCATCCACTGATGTTTTGAGAATCACGTGATGCCTCCCATTCAACACAATTCTCACTTGTGTAAGTGTGAATGAGCCAACTTTGGCGTCCGTACCTGTCCTGCTTTGGCGTTTTCACACACAAACGTCTCCAAGTAATGCGACAGCGACGGCGGATTGTCGTTGACGTCCAGCACCCTCACAGCCACAGACACGCTCGCGATCTGCGTGGGGTTATCTGCAACAAACACAAAGATGCTGTAAGGTGTTGAGCTCCCGGTGGGACTTGCTTAATCTTCCCCTCATTTACTGCCAACCCGCAGCACATTACCGCTTCTCACGCTCCCATCACAATTCTATTACTCTTCATTACAGTCAGCGATTTGCATACCTTAACCAACTGTGTAATGGGCTATAAAAATACAATTAGAGGGCGGTAACTACTTTCTCAGGTTTCATCACACGATCGATCAGTCAGGAATGTGACTTTGATTCTGGAGGTCAAAGCTCCACTGGGTCTAATGGTGTCGGATTGCTCCTCCCGCTTTAAATGTCAACATTTCTTTCATTTACTGACGTCTTCTCAAAGGAAAAAATCAAGTTGGGTGTCATTTTTTTTTTTTTATTTTGCTGCTGATTCAATTAGATTTTTTTTCTTTTGACTAAAAATGCATCTTACATTGGTCTGAAAAAGTATTTTTAAACTTTTCTATATCTTATGTCTTTATAGCTTCAACCTTCAATGTACTTATTTGGGCTTTAGTATTCTTACTGACAAACGCAGAGAGGTGTTCAGTCACTGTAAAGGAAAATAATAGACGATTTTAAGTGTTTTGCTTTGTAGCATATTTAAAATCAGCCCATTTATCAGTATTTTACACCTTTTTATCACAGTTTGAAGCTTTTGGATTTTCACTAGAGGTGTTCCGATCAATCGGTCACTGATTGTAATCGGCCGATTTCCGTGAAAAAGTGTCTGATCGGTGATCGCTGATCACTGTCTCTTGTTGCCGAGCACCAAAACGATCACCTGTACACTTCTCAGCCTGCGCGTGCAGCTGATCTCCTCTTTCCGTCACAGCAACAGATCCTGTCGGGTGGAACTTTAGCGCTGTGAGAGTGAACGGGGAAGTTTGCGCGTTGCCTTCGGGGGGTGAAACACGTCACAATGCATCAACACAACAAATCTAGTGTGACATTTAAAAAAACAAGCACTTGACGGAGTTTGGCTACATCGAGGCTCAACGCAAGGAAAACAGGACATCCGGTAAAGCAGCGCTCAACTACCAACACTCACCCGGATTAGCATCACGGTCAGAAAGCTAAACAAATAACCAGAAAAATAATTCAAGTCTTTGAGCTGCTGGTGGTGAAAGATGCTGGTTCTGCTCTCGCTGTTGGTGGTAATATTTCACAGACGGAGCGCCGTTTCTGCTCCACCCGGAGCGTCTGCCTAAAGCTGCAGCATGTAACAACAACTAAGACTTCACATATTAAAACTTTCGCTGTGTCCAAACATGAGAGATAATTTATGAAAAAATAAATAATAATCGATCTTCTCTCCCTCCTCCTGTGACTTACTCCACTCAGTCAGAAACAACCAATCAGAACCAGCATTACTCAGCTGCTCTCAGGAAGTTTTGATCCAGTAACTCAGGATTGTTTATTTTGATGCATTTGACTTTGAATGAATGTTTCCCTCTTTTACTAGACATAGTTTGATAGAAGCAGTGTTGTGAGATTTATTTGACTCGTGTATAATTTAGCGTACTGAGAGCCTCGCTGTTAAATGTTGTTTAACTGGTTGCAGGTTTTTCAGTTGTTCTTCTGTCTGAGTAGCTGCTGTATTGTGCCTACAAGTATGTTGCATGTTTATGTTAATTAGGTGAATTTATTACCAGATAACTTTTTAAAATTTTGCCAGATCACATAGTATCATTTATAACTAACGCAAAAAATAAACAGTCAATCCAGGCGATTGGTGATCGGCAGAGATTGGCCTCATTGGAATCGGCACCTGATCGGAGCATCCCTAGTTTTCACCAACTTAGCTCAAGCTCAGTCAGACTGGATTCTCAGTCTAAATGGTCTAGTCAAAGCTCAGAACTAAACCTAACACATTAATATACGTAAAGTTTTTGATCTATTATAGAAATGAAAGTTTGTCGCTGTCATCCATCCAGCCATCCGTCATTCTGTCCATCCATCCATTTATACATCCATCCATCCATCTATCAATTTTTCCATCCAACCTTTTTCCGTCCGACCGTCTGTCATCCATCCATTCATTCATTTATCCATGCCTCCGTCCATACATCCTTTTATTCATGTATCCATCCTTCCATCCATCTGTCCATCCATCCATCCGTCCGTCATATATTTGTGCTTTAATATTCTTATTGAATAATAATCATGTACTGTTGATCGTAGCTATTTATCCAACTTCTTCTCAGATTATCTATTATTGCATGTGAGCAAAAAGCGACAGAAGCTCTGAGAGTGAAACTGGAGGAGGTGTGGAACTGCATTTTGTCTGTCCTCTAAATCAATCGGCTTCCCTCTGTCCTCCCTGTTGATTCTCGTCCTGCCTCTTCATCGTTTCCTCCTTCCTGCCGCGCTCTGCCTCACCAGGTCTTCCTACTGCTGCCCTCAACGTCTCATTTTCAATTAGCTGCCACGCGAGAACTTATTTAATCAGCCGGTGATTCCATTACCGCCTCCTTTAAGGTGTGTCGAGCAAACAAAGACTCTTCCAGACAAACAAAGCCAATGGATGAAGGATGAAGGTGACTTGGTGCGTCAGGAGTTATTCTAGATCAGTCTTAAACCTTTTCAGGACCACTTAACCCATTTAACTTGAAACTGCCCCACATTAACACATCTTGTTGCCTTCTTTGTTCGTCTTAATGAGAAGTGTGGTGGTTTTTTGTGAATGTGACTGGCCATGACAAAACCATGGACATGAAAGTGGATTCTAAGCTTTCCAATAATGTCAAACACATGAAAACCAAAAAAACAGCTGTGTCGTGTGCATTAGTAACATTTTAGGGCTTTTTGTAACTTAGAAGAATAATAAAATAAAAATAGATTCAGGTTGCTTTGGAAGAAAAGAAAATATTTTTCTATCAGCTGTATTTATCTCTTTTATTTACAAATTAAATAATTTTTAATTAAATAAAAATAACAGTAGCAGTTGGCGTGCGAGCAGAGCATTATAAGTAAGCATAAAAAAGTAATAAAAAAATAAAAATCCTCACCAACTGAGACTCTTTTATGGCATAGAATGAGAACTGTTCAAAAGAATCGAATCGTTTGTGAATCAATACTTCCTTTGGTCATATAAGTAATCCTGGGGTTCTTTTCTTTTCACCAGTATCTTCAGTTTTTCTTATTTTTACTTAGTCATTATTATTGTTAAACACAGCTGTGGCGTCGCTCTTTGAGCTGACAAATAAACGGTGGTTTACATGCAGTACCTTGCAGACCACTAGGGGGCCACAGTTTGAGAAAGGAAGTGTTTCTGCTACAAATCGAGTCACATTCTGATTTTGGTGGAGTTGATCTAGTTTGTTTCCTACTCACTCATCTCCATGGCCAGGACTGTGATGTTGTGCCATCCCACCTCCTCTCTGTCCAGCGAACGCACCGTCATCAGCGTCCCGGAAGTGATTTCAATGTAGAAGAATTTTTCGGGGTCGCTGCTCCTGTCGATGGAGTACCTGCAGACCAAACAGTGACACTTCAAACAGTGGCCACACTGCAAATAAACCGTCTTATCGAGAATTTTTGGTCTAGTGCTTGTTTTAAGTCAATAACTCATCAATATTGATGAAAAAGTACTTGTTCCATGGACAGAAAAATCTGTTAATATTGTCCTGTTTTGGGTAGTAACTAGTTACATTTACTCAGTTACTTAAACTTTTTTGAAAAAAAAAAAGTAATATTAGGAGTATTTTTATTCTGCTGTACTTTTTACTTTTACTTGAGTATTTTTATTAAGTATTTCTACTCTTATTTGAGTAAAATCTTTGGATTTTCTACCCACTGAATGAAAAACAAACATGTTTTAACTAAAAAATTCACCAGACACAGAAACACGCCTGCAGTTTCTGTTAAAGTTTCATAAGTTTTTTTTTTTTTTTATTGAAAGAAACTGATTTGGAAAAAAGTTCTGTTGCCTGACTTTATTTTTTATTGTCATTTTTGTCCTTAAAATACCAAAATTTTTACTTAACTTTATATTTTGGTACATCTGATGATGTAATTTTAAATGTTTGATAATTTGATCAGTTACTCAGCACTTGAATAGAGTTTTTACCAAATACTTTTTAACCCTTGGATAATTTCCTGGATGGCTACTTTTTACTTTTACTTGATAAAAAATATGTCAACATAGTCCTACCATTACTTAAGTACAATTTTTGGGAAGTAGTAATTTTTCATCGATGTTAAAGAGATATTGACTTAACACAAGTTCCTATATCTTGCTGAGAGGTTATCTGTTAGTTTGTTCTATGTCAAGTGTGCTAGGATATTTTCACTAGAAACTAGATGAAAAATACTTGATAAGATTTGGTTTTTGCAGTGATATCAACACATCAGTGCTGTATAAAGTGCACTTCTGCGTGTTTTTTTTTTTTTTTTTTTTTGGCGGTGCTGTAATCCTGTCTGACGGCCGCCGCGCGCTCGTATCCGATGCTGCGTGTGCATGCGTGTGTGCGGCGGGGAGATAAGGCGTCTGGCAGCTCCTGCAGGCGCAGCGAGGAGACGGCGTTCCTGATCGGAGGCTTAATCAGAGTATCTGCTCCCCGTGCCAAACAGGCGGCAGGAAACACAAACCTGCAGAGAGCTCCTTTGGCTCATCTTCTGTCACTGTGGGCCGATTTCCAACAACAGCTCCTCTGAGTGAGACGAGCTAAAGCAAGATACCCAGAGGAAGGAGCAGGATGCTGACAACTGAATATGAGAGATTCTTAAAGTGAGATCACTTCTACAAAGGAAAACTTCACTAACTCTTTCCTGTTGAGGATTTTTAAGTATGTACTAGGATCCACTTCTTCAATTCCGATACCGTTAACGTTATCGGAGGTTTGGTATTGTCCGATACGATCCAATATCGAAAAACAGCGTTGAATTAACTTAAAATGTTGTTTTTTTTAAACCACAGACATAAATCTATTGAATTACAAACTAATAATTAATTTGATAACTTTGCGCTACTACAGCACACTTAAATGCACAGGGATGCACAATCCACTGATACAGGTTTAATATCGTCCGATACAGAAAAACGGTGCTGAATTGACTTAAAGTGTTCCTTTTTTTAAATAGACATAAAGTTGCTGAATTACAAATTTATTTGATAACTCTGCACCAGTACAGCAGACATAAATACATTAGGCATGCACGATCCACTTTTTTCACTTCCGATACAGATATCTGAGATTTAGTATCGTTTGATACGATCCGATACTGAAAAACTGTATCGGATTGTATTTTTGTCATTTTAAGTTGACTTAAAATGACAAAAATGCACTGGGTCACAGTACAGTTATGTCTGTAATCACATTTATTTGATGACTCTGCAGCAGTACAGCACATTGAAATACACAAATAGCTTCACAAGTTTGGTCAAACATGCAAAAGCAACTTTAATTTGTTCAGTCAGTGCAGTTCAAATACATAGCACCACTGTTGAGTATTGGAACTTTGCACAGTTGGGTGTTTTTATATTCTGCTTACTTTACAGCCGACGTAAAATAAATAATAAAGAAACTGAAACTGATAAAAAGTACCTCGATCAAACTGCTTGATTGCGTGTGAGGTTTTGTTGAGTAAGTTTCAAATTTGTTGATCTAACAACTTCTAGCATTTCAAAGTTTCTCCTTTTTCAGCAAACCGACACGAAGAAGCCACAATAAAAAAAAAAACAACAACTTTGTATTAATTTAGTCATAAACCTTCAAAAATTATGAAACTGTTGTAATGCTGCAAAAAAAAAATCACTGTCCTGTGAATCAGTGATGGAGATTATTGTTAATATTTCTTTTTTACCTTTTAAGAGCAAAAATGTACGAAGCATGTATGAAATAATCAGTGCATCGTTTTAAATGAAACTGAAATAATCCACACAGATCAAAACACTCTAGTACTTTTTAATGTGGCACTAATTTGACATTCCTCAGTAGATTTTTTGATATTTTTTCCATTAAGAGTATTGAAAAATTATAAAAATGTTTTTTTTTTGTTTAAGATATTAAATCAACATAACACAAAAAATTTTAGCATATGAACAATAATTAAAAATTGTGAGTTAAAAAAAAAAATTAGACAGGAATACTAACCCATTAATTACATTTGGACATAAACATGTTCACGTTAGCATACGAACAATAATTAAAAATTCTTACCTTTTCCTCTCTTTACATTAAAACGTCAGGCAGTTAATGAGTAAGTGACACGGAATGACAGATGTTTTAAAAAAAAAAGTACGATAAATAATTAAATTTTGTTAATCTTGAAGCTAATTGAAGTTTTATAAGGGAGCTGAGATTCCTTCATATCACTGATAGCCTAATTAAGAGATTTATGTCTAATCAGTTTATGAACGGTTCAATCTGAACACCAACATCTGTTTTTATAAAACACAAGAAGTCAGTGCTGTGTACTGGTTAAGTTCCAAACTGGTCAAACTGGTTATTTTTATCAGCTAAATGTTGACCAGTATTTTTTTCTTCATGAGGCTTCAGCTGTGAGCAGCTTTAGCCTGTGTTATAATTCTGCCCTCTGGTGGTGCAAAGGTAACATTACACATAATTTAAGTCCTCGGATACTTTGAAACTGATTGACAGACTTGGAGTCTGGTCAATTTGCTTAAATTATTGAGATATTTAATTCTAACCTTAAAAAATACTTGATAGTTTCAATATTTTTCTGTTTTTAAGTAGAAATCAGTTGCAATAAGTTCGAAACCGCTTTGTTTATTTCTTGTCTTTTTCCCCCTGACATTTGCATTTGGATGCACCTTGAGTGTTTTTTCTTTAGTTGTGTTTGCCAAAAAAATAAGAGAATTAAAGATTTTCTTGTGGAAAAACGACTTTTTCTTGTTATTCATGTGTCGAGATGAAGTGAAATTGCATTTGTTGTAAACTTTTATCTGAAGAAAAACTAAATGAATCGAAAAAACTTTTGTAGTTTTGGGAAACTGATGTAAATCAACCTGAAAGAAATACTGCCTGAAGTAATCACAAATAAAAACTGAATTTGCAAAAGGAGAAAATAACAAACTGTTTAGTGTGAAAGTGTTTTTCCTTCTTCTTCTCACCTCACTGTGTTGTTGGCAGCATCGGGATCTCGCGCCGACACCGTCTTCACCACCGTCCCGATCTCGGCGTCTTCCAGAAGCTCGATGTAGTACGACGGCGAGCCGAACAGCGGGGGCTCGTCCACGTCCTCCACGCTCACGTGAACGATGGTGACGTCCTTGAAGGGGCCGCGGTGCCGGAAGGTCGGGTCCAGGTGGGTGTTGGCTCCCTCCACCTTCAGGGTGTAGCTTGGCTTGTTCTCGAAGTCTAACGGCTTGAACAGAGAAGCAGATAATCTGGATTATGGTGTTTGATTTACACAGAAAGCAAAATGGCCGCATTTCATTCATGCCACTAACTAAATGAGGCAGAAATTAGTTTAAGCACTTAAGTGGGTCAATAACTTAAAAAGTTATTTTTTATTAAAAGCAAGTATGTTTATTTTTATTATTTAAATGTAAAACTTTGTGTATATTAACTTTTTGGAAAATAGTTTAATAATATTTCATGTTAAACTTATGAAATATTGTTGTGTTTAATGTTATGTGAATCCTTTTACATTTTTATTTATTAATGGCACACATAATTCTATAAATTACATATTATTTTCATGTAATATTTTTATTAATTTGACCTAATATGTCACTGATACACATATCTAACTAAAAGCTAATATTTTTAAAAAGCTTTATTATTTAAATGAAAAGGGAAAAATACATATAAATGTAGAAAACAAAATTGAATTTAAAATGTGACATTTTGTGTATATTTTATTTTTATGTACTGGCTTAAATTGTAAAAAAATAGTTTAAATGCTTATTTTCATGTCATAATAAATAACAATAATTTGTATTAATTATTGCGATTATTGAAGATAATATTAGAAACCTTTAAATGTTACATTTTATTAACAATAAAACATCTTTTCCTAATTATTCTGATTATTAACTATAATATATTAAATAATAATGAATACTGTCATTCTTTTTATTTTTATTAATATTATTAACCCTTCTCGTTTCTTTGAATGCCACCACTTTAACATTTTCAAATGTAGTTTATAAAGGGGAACATTTTTATATATATATATATACACACACACACACACACACACCAACTAACAAGAGCAATGCAAACTAAGAGGTTTACGGGCAAAAAATTGTAACAAAGAAGCGAAAAGCAAAAATTTACTTTTGAACTGGGATTTTACTGAATATATATAATAATTTTTAAAATGTGCAGTAAATTGTGGCACCAATGGCTACCTATCAGGGTTATAAATGATTTAGAAATGAGCAAAATAAAAAACATCAGCCTTTATTTTAAGGAAATGAATCAATATCTGCCCTGAAATATTTACCTTTTTTACGGTGATGATGCCAAAGAGGTTGGTGGCGTCCGTGCTGATGTCAAACGTGTCCCTCCCGTCTCCATCGATGATGCTGTATTTTATCTCGGCGTTGACCCCAATGTCCCTGTCCTTGGCCCAGATCCGGCCCACCACCGAGCCCACGGGGGCCGACTCCGGCACACTCATCTGATACAACCCTGACAACACAAACCAGTCACGTTTCACTCAATTGTCCTCTAGAGGGAGCCAAACACCTTCCTTGTATCGGAACTGCAAGGAAGGTGACTCCAAATCAGAGAAACATAAATGGCTCCATAAACTCCTGATGCGCTACTTATGGGCCGGCGAGGGCTTCATCTACCGCTTAACGTCAAAGAAAAGGTAACAGCTGCCCAGTGTGGTGTGATCGGGCAGCTGACCAAACCTACACTGAGTGACGGCGCTAATTGGTCAGAGCTAATTGGTTATGATGGAGGTGGAAGTGGGGGGTGAGTTTTCTTTCTCTTGGGGACTGGAGCCATCAGTCAGTCAACTGAGAATGAGCAAAGAGCGAGAGAGACAACCCTGTATTTTAATGGGGAGTTATCATGAGTTAAACGTGGAGCTGGACTGAAGGACTCACCACCTGGAAGCTTTTTGGGAAGGAAACGCATCACTGAATGAAGAATAAAAACACAATCTATTCAGAACATTAGCAGTGAGTCATAGGACGTTTTCCCACGACATAGTCTGGTAGGCTTGGTACAATTTGTTATATTTTCAGTTGGTGTTGTTCTCTTTCACACTACATTGTCAATCAAACCGAGCTAATTGAAAAACCTGTTCCCCTCCTTGCCTGTGGGGGCGCTCCACCAAGAACTAATGAAGGAAATGACACAAAAACCTCTGAAAAAGACACTGAGCTCAACTTCCTTCTTCACAAAATGGAAACAAAAGCGGAGTAGCGTGACATTTTAGCGGTTGTAGGATTTCTCTTTGGTCTTCGGTAAACGACCACAGGCCATTTCTTCTGCTAACGCTAAACTTGTGGGTTTGTTTTGGTTGTATTTACCTAGAATTCCCTGCTACCTGCTTTTGGAGCGGTCTCTGGTCCGCTTGGCGTTCAAATTTGCATTCAAAGAGTTCACTTCGCATTTGTAGTCCAATTGCGCATTCACACTTTCCCAAACGAACTGGACTTTCTAGACAAAAAACTGGAGTTGGATTAAAGCGGATTAAACAGGATTGTTGGGAATCCAGCCGTAGATCCTTCTCTTATTTATACATTTCAAGATAAAAAAACTTGAAATGTTCACATCTATGATGATGATACACAATTTGTTATTGTCATTTCTCCTGATGACATGTTGCTAGTTGATGTCTGCTAATCTGGATTGAGATAGGCGGAAAATAAATCGGACTTTATTGCGCTCACACGCTCCACTTTTCTCTCTGGATGAAAAGCGGCTAAATAAATCAAAACTGAGGGGTTTGTGAACTCTAACAGCGCGGTAAGAACCGCCGCTTTCTGCACTTCAGGGAGAATTTGTGATTTTCTTAGAGTGGAGTAAAAGCAAGCAGTGATTATGTTTAACACTCTGCTGTATTTGACATGATAACACCAATTTCTTCCAATTTTAAGCACTTTTTGACAACTTCTTACCATTTTTATCATCAAGTTAAAACATTATTTTGTTCTGTTATTTTGCCCTCATTTCTTGGGTGAATACTTTTATTTTGACGGTCTGCTGGAGTAAGTGGGATATAAATTATATGTTTATATTATGGCTCATTTTTGGTTTGCACCTCTTTAAGGCTCAGTCTACTCTGGTCAACAATTAACAAATCTTGTTTTTTTTTTTAACTTGTACTGTTTTTATCTTCTTGAAAATGTTCAACACTTTGTTTAAAGTTATTAATAACAACTATGTATAAAACACTTTCAAAGTGCCATAACCCACTATATAACCATCATGATGTAAATAAGTTGAGGAGTGATGCCAGGAAAGAAACTGGGCTAAACTTGAGACGTTTTATGTAGTTCTGGATCCCATAAATATTTCCTAATCGGTCTGAACAGAAAGGAGTGAGGCACATCCCAGATAGAGGTTATTATGTCCCCTTAAAGTGGCAGCATTGTGTATTTTCCAGGAATATAATTCCATTTTATAGCACAATCAAATCACTGTTACCTTTAGTTATAAAAATGATTTCTATATACTTCAAATATGATTTAAGGTTTGCCGTTGTATTGTAATTGTTTGAAGTTGGGCCTCTGTCTCTTTAAAACTCCTGCCCTTTCTGAAACTGTGACTTCAGGAAGTCATTCCAATATGGCTCCTCTATAAACCCTTTAACAATGGTTTTACCAGCGTTTCACTCAGAAGTAGCTCCTATAATGAGCTCAGCAGACATGCTGTTTCACCAAGTGTTTGCTAATAGCTGCTGGCTAGTCTGAAGGAGCTGAGTTAGGGGAGGAGCTATGTTTCGAAGACGGGGTTAGATCCACCCAGGTGTTTTGCACAGCTGAATGGTTGCCAGGGAGATTGTAGGATTTCTTAAACATGAATGAAAGAATCAGAAACACTCCAGGAATGTTTTTGGTGAGGTGATAACATAACGTGATGGAAATCTGGAAAAATAAAATTTTACAAGATACTGCCCCTTTAAACACAATATCTGTAAAATTAAATTAATTAAAAATGATCTTTGTTTCATATTTTGTACCACACTTGAAGCATATCTCTGTAAAAACAAAGGTTTGTTGCAGCAGCTTCAGACATTCAAAGCTGCAGGCTGCAGCCATTTGTTTACAGTAAATGAGCTGTTAAAAACTCGAGGAGAGGTAATAAAGTGTGTCATGGTGGTGAAGATGCATCGTAAACACACTCTGTGTTTTGCTTACGCTGGTCAAACACGGGCGGATTGTCGTTGATGTCGCTCAGCGTGATGTTGACGGTGGTGGTCCCCGCCAGTCCCCCCAGCTGTCCGCCCATGTCTTTAGCCTGGATCAGGATGGTGTAGTTCTCCCTGGTCTCTCGGTCCATGTCCGCTAACGACACCCGGACAACACCTGGGAGCAGAAACCAAAGGTCACGGGGTCAATTAAAGCTTAGAGAAGGAGAGCTGCTCCAGAGTGTGTCCTTGAAATATAGTTCACTTTCATCTACAAGAATAGATTTTTAAAAAGCTTTCTGGTTACATTTTTTTAAACAGTTAATGACTGAATGTAGTAATGGCACATAAATGGATGTTTGGTGACGCATATTCATGAATTTGATAGATTTTCACTAGGCCAGGCAAGGCAAGGCAACTTTACTTATATAGCACCTTTCACCTTTTTATTGTCTCTGGCTGAAAGGTGCAATATACAAGGTGCTTCTACAAAAAAGACTAAAAACAACATACAACAAGAAGATAAAAAAAATCAAAGTAAGAAAACCAGAACTTAGACTAAAACAGAAAAAATTTAACACATGACAAACCTTAAAAAGTATTGAATCTCGTTTAACATTTTCACATTTTGCCAACTAAACCCTGCAATCTTATTTATTGCTATTTTATGAAATATATCATAAAGTATTTGGCAATAAAAAATTAAAACCATAAGATGCGTTTACATTTATCGCCACTGATTCAACATTTCTCAGGACCATTCTTGATTGTAATTATCTACAAGCTCTGCAACTCTACAGATTAAAGTTTGCCTTTTATCACCAATTTTCAATTAAATTGTCTGATCTTTGACTAGGCCATTCTAACACATTGATATAATTTGATCTATGCTACTTTGTAGCTCTGGTTGGCAGTTTAGCTCCATCAACTGACCACCATCCCTGTCCTATGGGAAGAATAGCATTCCCACAGCATGATTCTGTCACCACTGTGTTTCACCATGAGGATGGTGTTTTCACTGTTACATTCCCTTTAAAAGCAGATTATTGCATGTTTAACTCCAGAGTTAAGTCTGATTAATCTGTTTCTTCCTCCCCAACCCTTCCTTTCATTGCAAAAACACAAAATCTAACCAAGTATTTTTGGTCTAGTTTCTAGTGCAAATATCTTGGTAGACTTTAACTAACTCATAGGTAACATTTCATTAAGAAAAAGGAGCATGTTTTCAGCCAATAATTCCTTAATAATGATGAAAAAGGACTAGTTGCATTAGCAGAGTACTTTGTGTAAATATAACCATGTAACAAGGGAAAAACTTCTTGTTATAAGTGAATTTATCTGCCAGTGGAATGAGAACTTGATCAATGTTAAGCAATTACTGACTTAAGCAAGCTTCTGTTTTTTGCTGAAAAGTTACTTGTAAGTTAGTTTAGTCTTATTTCAAGTGTACTAAGATATTTGCACTAGAAACTAGACAAAAATACTTGGTAAAATATTGTTTTGGCAGCATAACAAACTGTGGCTTCTTATTAAAGCTAATTGTTCAGTAATGTTGTTTAAAAAAACCCTGAGGTCTTCACAGAGCAACTGAGATAAAATTTATAATAAAAAAATTACATAAAATAGCAATAAAATATATAAAAGTTGATGGTTGTAACCTTCAACTAGCTGTGGATGTTTTGGCAGAGATCTGCGCTGTTAGTGTGGGATGAAGTCTCAGGTTTTACAGTAGAAACAGTTCAGTGCGTGTAGCTGGCCTTCACCCTGTGACTCGACACTTATTTCACCAGAGTGTAGTCTTCATAAAAACCAACAGCTACGCAGAAAACAAGAAGTCTGGGTCAGCTGATGATGTTTTCTGCTCCAGTTTTGAGTTTTATAGTGTGTTGACATCAGTAAAAGCCTCAAAGGCAGCACTAGCAGTGGAACCCAGGAAGTTGATTCATTGCTCAAGAGCCATGCTGAGGTTTTATTGACAGGGGAGCCGTCGGATGAAATAAAACGGGAAAACTAAAAGGTTTTTGTACGCCAGCATTATTAAATCACGAAGGTCGTTAAAAGAACAGTTAGTTTTTCAACAAGATGTCTCAGTATGAGCGTTTCCTGGAGATCTGTTGCCCAATTTTAGAAATTAGCTTTGTTTGCCAAATTTATGATTGTTTTGAATTTGGCAACGCCATGAATTGCATGTTTGGATAATTGTTCCCCCTGGTTCTGGATGCTGTGCAGCTGGAAGGATTTTTGCTCTTACCTTTTTTATTTTTATTTTAGAACAGTTGTTGTGCTGCATAACCATGACAACAAGGTCAAAAGCTCAAATAACACCTAAACTTTGACCCCAATCCTAGATGGGTTGAAAAGGAGGAAGTTCAAACTCTCTCTTCCGTTGATCATGATGGGCAATGATGATATCCCGCACCATGGGTGGGTGATAAGGACTTTAGGTTATATCACAGTATTTTGTGGTACTTTTGGTAGTATCAGTCACTTAAAGAAGTGCGATTTGTATCACTAAACTGCACACTTTAACTGCATTTAATCATAATTTTAAATTTAATGGTATTTATTGATGCACGTTGCACAAATAGTAGAGAAAATTGTAAAAATAACAATCACAACAGATTGTTATTTTTACACAGATGGTTTTGGTTTTTTAAAACATAATTAGGAATTTATCATGGCAATGTTAAATCAAAATTTTTAGAAATTTATCACAATAAATGATAAATGATGGATGTATCATTTATCATTTATGTATCAAATGTATAATTTATCATTTATCATTAAAGCCCATGAGCTTTAGTATCCTTTGCTCAAATGTTCTTATTTAATCGATTCAAACTCATTTTTGTCAGCAGTTAAAATAAATCTTGCACTCTTTTGCTTTCCCAATGATTGAGTTTATGAGAGTCGCAATCAAAAGAAAGATTTTATCCTCCACTTATCCTAATTTTAACAGTATGCATTAATTTAATTTCTTTATTCAATCATGTAATTGTCAAATACATACGCAATTCTACCAATGAAATGGCAGCAGCTCAATGCCTTTTTGCATCTAGAAGAGTTGAAGAGCTGCTGAAGTTCAAAGCGAGCATCAGAATGGAGGAGAAAAGGGATTTAAGAGACTTTGAACTTGGCATGGTTGTTGTAGCCAGATGGACTGGTGCTCCTAAAGAGAGAAAATATCCAGTGTGTGGATGAAAAGTACCTTGTTGATGTCAGAGGAGAATAGAAAGTAGACACAAGAGCTCCAAAATCAACTCTTTTACAAGCAAGATGTGCTGAAAAGCATCTCTGGACACAAGAGGTTGAACATTGAATTAGGTGCCTCTTCTGTTAGCTTAACAACAGGAAAATTAGGTTGTACTAGACAAACGTTGTGTTTTTATCAATGTTTTTATGCCTATTTAGAAGTCCAGCATTAGAAAGGGTTGATGGCAAAAGTAAACCCCTTAAAACTACTTTACTCTCATGAAAAACATTTTTTTCTGTTAAAATTGTCACCATGTCGTGACGATTTGGAACGGGACACATAATCTGTGAAAAGAATCAAGCTCCTCCAACTCCTGTCTGTGCCACTGTAGCTAATGGCAAAAATGCACCAGGTCAAAAACAACCAATCAGAGCCAGGAAGAAGGTCTTAGCGCCGTCAATCCACCTTGTGTACGCGCTGCTCAATATTCTAGAGAAACAACTTGCGGTTAAAGGGAAAACTATCCGCTGCCATCTGTGGCTATGCTAACTAGCTTGAGGTTTAATAACAGACTCTGCTGTCAGGAGAAGCTGTAGCGTAGCAGAGAGAAAGGGGGAGGAGGTGAATAGCACATACACAGTGGTGATTGACAGTGCTAAGACCTTCTTCCTGGCTCCGATTGGTGATTTCTGACCAAGTTGTGCATGTTTGTAGTACTGGGAGCACTGGAAGAAGATTATCGGTCCTGTACTATACTGTCAATACAAAGTCATGGTTTTAACTAATTTATAAAAAGAATATATTTTTATAAAAGTTATGTACTGTAGCTTTAATTTAGCAAAAAATGTTTTTAGTCTTGCTTGAGGTAGTTTTTGGCTTTTCTTGAAGAGTTAATGTGCTAAAAGGGAGATGGAAACACATTTACTGAAAAAGTTTTAAAGCAGAGAACTTTCCCTTACCAGAGGTATGAAACTCGGATAATTTTAAAGTACAAAGCTCCAGCTTGGAGTGGAGGACTCTACATTTTTATGAGACGTGTGCCAGTTTGCAACCTTTTCATCGTATTTATTGCAGCCATACGTAGCGTCAACATTTTCTGAAATGATGCTCTGCCTCGCCTGGTTGATTCACTCCAAACCAGTAAATAGAAACACGCCTAACACATTTTTTTTCTCCTTTTGGCAACATTTTGAAAGCTTGCTCATAAATCACATGAAAAAAACATTCCTTGTTTGATTAGCCTTGATTCCAGCTGCAGCCTTCATTTTGCAGACATTTTCTTCTGATAATCTGAGCCTCGTTTAAAGGCAGTCAACCTGAGTTTTGTTGTTGACCTTGTCTGTCCTTGAGAACAGGGCAGTTCTGTTGGGGAAAATGTGGATCCAACCCAGCAACACCAAGGTGGTAAACTGGAATGTAGATTGACTGGTGAATGGCAAGTTCTGTCTTCACCACAGCAAACCAGAACAACCTTGAGCTTACTGCTAATTGTTGTTTCCACTTGAGATGCTTCAGCTTCTCTAAGCATTCACATCTTAAGGGTTTTTAATAACTAATCCAAGGCTGCTGCCCAAAGACTTTCAATTTTTCTTTTGTGATATTTTTCCAAGCTCTTGTTTGTTTTGGTCAGATTTTCTCCAATCTTCTCCTCTGCGGGTATAATGCAGATCTAGAGTTTGATTTTTATGCTTAATATCTTTTCCTCCTGTTTTCTAGTTATTTTTGCAACCTTTGAGAATTTTTGGTGAGTCACTGAAAAACAGATATTGTTTTTGTTTTCTTCTGAATCGATCTACATGTGGATACCTGAAAATAAAACCCACATTTCTCTGTAAAAAATACCAACAATAATCTGTTTTACGTTTGGAAATATTCACTCCAGATAAAACTACAGTTCATAAAAATGATCAGAGCCTGAAGGATTGACCCTGCAGTAACCAAGGCTACAAAGTAAGAGCCAAATAATTTAAATCAAACCAACACAGCTTGCTTAACAAAAAACATGCCTAAAATGCTAGATTTCAATTATAAGCTGAAAGTTTTTTCCAGGAAGCCTCTTTCCACTCTACAGACTGCCTTCTGTCCTCATTATCAACAGGAAAGTCACACTTTTAAGCTTAACACGTCTTCTTTGTCAGCTGCCATGAGTGAGTTTTTAGATGTAGCAACAAAAGAAACACGTTGGGTAGTTTCGTAGCAACAACAGGAGCCATGCTGAGCTCCCCACATTTTGAGCTGGTTGGTTTACACAGGGGGCACGAAGCGAGCACTGAAATCACTGCAGCTACATCTCAGAACGGTGACAGAGAGGAGGACAAAACAGCAGCCACAGGAAGGTTTTTACTGTACCAGTGGCTCCAAAAAGTTGACATACCTGTAAAAATTTAAATGCAAAAATTATTTTCAAATGTTTTTCCCTGTACTGTGACACGTGTTTTGTTAAATCCCCCTAATAACAGATTCAGCAGTGTCAGTCAGGAGAAGGATACAAAACATTTCCACCTTAATGTAAATGTCCAAAGTTTAAACGGTCACCAATAAAAGGAAACATGGGACAAGAAGGACATCACAAAAAACTGGAAAGTTCTGCAAAACGGATGGAAAGATGAGATGGAAACTGTTCTACCAAGAGGCAAACAGAGACCCTGAATGACCTGCAGGAATTTCCAAAGTGACAACAATCTTCTTTGTTCTCCATATAGCTCGGCTTTGGCTTATAAGACAGAAAGGAAACATGCAGTCCTGGAAAAAAATACGCTGTTCTTTTGCACGTCGCTTTGGAGTCATAGACCGCGGCCAATTTAATTAGTAGTATGAACGACCATGCAAATAAATAAAAAAATCTGGTCTCAGCAAAGGATGCTGTGTGAACGTAGTGTTATACGCATCAGTGGTTAAGCTTCTCTTCAGTGGTGTAGCTTAGATTAAAATGAGGCAGGTTGAATAAAGGAAAATATGAAGCTGAATAATTGCTCACTTCTTGGTTTAAATTGAATGTGGATTGATGGTTGAGGTGAAATAAGTGAGGTTTGTTTAAATGAATCACCTGATGAGCAGGAAATGACTTGATTATCTACCGTCTGATTGGACAGTTTGATTTAAATCATCACTGTCAAATCATTTCAAGGTGTGCAGATACAGATTGGATGCCTAATTTTAATCTGGGAGGTGGAACATGTCTGAATAGGATTGTTCAAAAAGTTTTCTGTTTGGTTTTTTAAATCGGTACATAAGATAAAATTACGTATTCTATGCATTTCTTCCATTATTTCAAGTTTTAAATTGAGAAATTGGTTTTCTTTACACAAATTCCACTTTTAATACATAGAAACTTAAATCCTCCAGATTTATTTCTTTAACTTTGTAGGAAACAATTTTGTTTAGAGACGCCATAATTCATTTTATTAGTTGTTTCTGTTTTGCATATTTATTTTGGATGTTTAAAATGTTTTCCAGCTCAAATGTTAGATGTTCGTTAGAATTTAAAGGTTCTTGATCTTTGAGAGTGTGTTCTTGAATTATTATGCAATTGCAATATATTGCTTGAAAATGGTCTCAAAAGAACTATATTATCAATTATCGCAATAACAATCAATAACTTCTGGGACAATTTGCAATCATAATTTAAACGCGTAGAAACTTAAATCCTCCAGATTTTTTTCTTTAACTTTGTGGAAAAGCTACATTCCTAACTTTGTAACTTATGTAAACCAGCATCTGCAAAACAGCTCTCCCCAAAAACAACTTCCGTGATGCTGAAAGTCAAACAGGAAGGTTTGCAGCATGTCTGCAGTCGTACCGGTTTTTGCGTCCACAGAGAAGTATGGCTGCCCCTCCAGGATACTGTAGACGACCCGAGCGCTGTTTCCATACGTGGGGTCATCAGCGTCCGTGGCAGTGAGCTGGATCACAGACGTTCCTGAGAAAATTCAAAGAAGAGGTGGTATGAGAGAGATATTTGTTGGTGATACAACTCAAGCTGCCATGATTTTTCCCTTCTGCTTACCTATTCTGGACATTTCTGGAACGGTGGCCTGGTAAGGACCATCCAGGAACTTTGGCTCGTTGTCGTTGATGTCCTGGATCTTGACGATGAACTCTGATTCAGGCTCCAGAGGTCGGTCTGTGAGGCGGTTTCGGGCCTGGGCCCGGAGAACGTACTGCGACTTCACTTCCCTGTCCAACCTCTGGATGGCGTGGATGTCCCCGGTGCTGTCGTCGATGGTGAAGGTGGTACCCGCACCCTCACCCGTCAGGATGTACTTGATGGAGCCGTCGCCTTTGTCCATGTCCGAGTGGAGCTGCAGGAAAACAACACTTTAAGACAATGAAACTCTTCTTATGACCAATCCGATCCCAACAGTCTGCAAGTGAATGCTTCTAAATTCAGCCACAAGCTCAGTATTTTGGGTGGCGATGTGTTTTTTGAGGGCATTCAAATGGGTCACATCTCCCAGTTTTACAACAATAAAGCTGCCTTGCTCTGCTAAACATGAAGATAAGACAACCAAATAACTTTCCAGGCCAAATCAGCCTTATGATCTGTGTCCAAGTTAACATGTGCCTCAATCCCTGAAGAGCAGAGCGATTGGAAGAAAAAAAAAATGCCTGCAGAGATAAACATGAGCTGATTTAAACAGAAAATAATCAGCAGTTATTTGTGGAAGTATTGGCTGATAAAAGCTTTCAAATTGAAGCTGGCGCTGGACCAGATTGGATGATTGCATGCAGATAAATTCAGATTCAAACTACATGAAGTTAGTTTCTGGGAAAGTTGTATGAAATCTAACATCCAAGTGAACAAACGCTAACTTAGAAAGAATGTTTGTAAAGATGCCACAATGCTATGGAAGGTTTTCATGTTTAACAAGACGGCAGAAACTGTAAGTAACCAGTAGGTGGCGATGAACTCAGATTAATGACAGGTGTGAACAGAAATCAAGAAGCTGGTTGATTATACTAATTTATGCATCAACGCTTACAGTGTGTGCCTAAATTTCATCTGCTTATGACTAAATTTATAGTTTACAACATATGTAGATGGCCTTCAAGGGATAAAGATACATAAAAAAATACAGACCAAAGATATTTAACTGTTTCCTTCTGGAGTTCTAGTTGTATAATTGAATTAGTTGCTCATCAGATACCAGAACTGACACTTTATTAACAATTTTAAGAGGTAGGAAGCATGCACCACTGTCAGCCATTTTCACTTTCATACATTCAGAAAATGATTTGCTCTCATTCTTTGATACAAATATCTACCAGCCAGCTACACTTGTTGGTTAACAAAAGTGTTGAATTTTCTAATCACATGACGGTGGACTCATTCAGGATTCTAGCTGTGGTGACGGTAACTTGGTGAAGTTCAAAGTGAGCGTCAGAACAGGGAAGCAAGTGGATTTCAGTCACTTTGACATGCTGGTCTGAGTGTTTCAGAAACTGCTGCTCTAAAGATATTTTCTAGCACAAAAGTTTTACAAAAGTAGTCCTAGAAAGAGAAAATAACCAGTGGGCGGCAGTTATGTGGTTGCAAAGGTCTTGTTGATGTTAGAGGAAAAATGAGGAGAATGGTGCAAGATGACAAAGTAGGAAAAGGAGCTCAAACATCCACCCGTTTACTAGCAAGGTGCGCTGAGTAACACCTCTGGATACACAACAGGTTGAGCCTTGAAGCAGAAAACCAAACTGGGCCCCACACCTGTCAGCCAATAACAGGAATCTGAGGCTACAATTCACACAGCCCCCCCAGTATTGGAAAACAGTCGATGCCTGGATGGCGTGGATATCCCCTGGTCTAATAAGTCTCAATTTTAGCTTCAACAGTTCAATGACTGAGTCAGAACTTGGTGTAAACAACAGGAAAACATCGATCCATCCTGTTATCATTGGTTTAGGCTTTAGGCATTTAGCATGCCATATAGGATTAAGAAGAATCATTCGGTATAATTGTTTGTCTTGCAAATACATTCTTAGAGCTATTTGAAATTCATTCTCCTGAAGTATCTCCAGTATATTTTTTTGTAAAGTGTGCCATGTGAACATAACTACAACTCCTGTAACAAAATGAAACCCAGAGATGTAGGTATTATTCATTTAGTGCAGTTCGCCACAGCAAAGGGAAAGAAAAACGCATGAAAACGGTCGAACGACTCGAAACCATATGTATTCTAATTTTTTTTCTTGCTCTCTGTGTCGGTGATGCTATACTCACACTTGTTGCCATAGCAACTGATTACTACAATGCCACTAATGTATCAGGACGCAACACCAAAAAGTATGCAAACATTTCCCACACATAGAACAGAACATTCAGTCCGTTACAGTTTTATGTTTTCAGGCTTGGTGTTTGTTTTGCGATTATTAATCGCTGTGTTAGATTTACTATGCCTGTGGTAGCTAATTAGCAGCACATTATCACATTAGCAGATTAGAAATTTGAACACCTGCTCTACTGATGAGCTGTTGGAGTTGCAGTGTGGGTCGAACTGAACTGCACCCCACATCTACATGTCAACTGACCTACTTGATTAAAACCTTTTCCTGACCTTGTACCTAGTTGTCGTAGATTTGAGAATTCGTATCGACTCCCTGCATCCATTTTCCTTCTATACTATCACGCGTATATTTAAGATTTGACGTTATGTTGACAACTTGACATCTAAAGCCAATGGTAGTAAACGTCTGTCAGCAGTTTTTGTACGTGTGACGTCATTCTGCAACGTGTCTATTGAATCCAAAGCTGACAGGTCCTGTACATGTCCAGTTTGGAAGTGAAGATGAGTTAACTATAGACCAGAGGGGTGGTGTGTGGTCACATGCATAACTTTAATCTGTTAACAGGCAGCAGACCTGTAATCACAGCTCGCTCCCTGTTTGTTGCTATGGACCCAGCGGTGCAATCAGCAGCCTTTTGTGGCCTTTAAGTGCAAATGCCAGCCTGTTGATGTGCAATCAGCCTTTACTTTGTACTAAGAGGGCCTCTCTGTATGATGACGAGTACTTACTGCCATCACGTTGGCAGAGTGAAATTCAATGCCTCCATTGGTATCGGCGCTGTGTATAATCAACAGGCGAGCACACAGGCTCAGCGCACTATCTGAAAACACACTGCTTTCAAGACGCTGGCTCTGGCCTTTCATCATCTGTGGCCTCTGAAAGAAGAGACCCAGACAGGGTTGTAAAACAGCTCCTCGTTGTGAAGCCGCTGATGCTTCACCAGCTCTCTTTGCAACACCTATCATTCCCGTGCAGCAGACAATGCAGCGTTCCCTTTCTGTTTCTGGACCTCATGCTCACCTGCACTCCAACCTGCAAACCCATCAGGCTCAGGCAGATTTTTTTTAATCAAAACAGTGTTGTTGCTTTTAGACTTCTTCTTTATATTGATGCATCTTAGGCCGAAGCTTTTCCTTCACTTCCTGCACTAATCCCTCCATACCTCCAAGGGCTTTGAAAACTTAGGGTAGCAGTTACCTGCTTCATCTCCCAACCTAAAGGCGTTGGACAACACCTCAGAGGAGCTTTGAATCGAGGTGAAATATGCTAAAAGATGAGGCTACACCATATATTGTTTATGTTTTCTATTCCCACTGTTGGTGACTGACCTGTTTGAACCGCTTTTGTCATCCAGATATGAAATATCACTCGGTAAGTGAAATGAAAAAGCTCAAATCAAGATAAAAAATTTACCTGTATAGCAAATGCAACAATAAAATGTTAAAGTGACTAAGTAAATTAAAAAGCGTTTAGCATGTAAATCAGTCCATGTAAAACACCATTGGAGTTTCTGTCCATTGGCTTTAAAACTTCATAATTTTCTAAAATTTTTTCAAATGAAAGTGATCAAGAATAGAAATTTGGCAGGTTCCTATCATTCCCATTTTAAGGCTGTACAGTTTAAAATACCAAGATTATTTTAAGAATGTGTCCATCTGTTATTTAGAACATTATTAAAAATGTTAAGTAATTCAATGTAAAAAGAGTAGAAGTGAGTATAGAAAGTATTTTGTAGGAAAGGAGAAAAACACACGGATTGCTAAATGTCTTTAGGTCAGTTTATCTTATGTGATAATGAAACGTTACGTGGTTAGAACGGAGCGTCACGAGATAACAAAAAGTTGCCTGATTAAAATGGAGCATTATGTGATGATGAAATGTTGTGTGGTTAGAGAGGAGTGTTACATGATAATGAAATGTTGCATGATTAGAATGGAGCGTTACGTGGGTAGCACAGAATGCTATGCAGTTAGAAAGCAGCGGCGCGCGATTATAACGAAGCAATGCGTGATTGTACAGAGGGATTGTAACGGCGTTATGTGGTTAGAACGGAGCAATGCAGTTCCAAGTGGGATGAACAATGAAAACCTCTAAAGGGCAACCAGCAAGTCTTTCCTAAAGTTTCACACAGTCTGCTAAAAGTTCCCGTTTTACCTGTTTATCCCATCTCGGGTCGAATGATACCAGATCAGACAATAATCCTCTCACCGTTTCTATTTTGAGCATGTTATTTGCCCGTTTCTTTGGTCGGGGGTATGTCAAAGCTTCAACGACAACACTGCTGAGGGCCTGAAGACCTCAGGATTAAATCTGGATTTTTTTTTTTTATACCTTTGAAGCCGCCCTTTGCCTCTCGTCTGATCATCCCTCCTCCTTCAGGCTGCTGAGCTCTCTGGAAGATCTGTTACTCTGCTCTGGTTGAAAGTTTGGAAATTTAGCAACTCCTACACTGAGCTTCTCTTCACACCAGCAACACTGACTGAAAAGGTCACGCTGAAAGTTGTTCACCTCGTATTTCCTCAGGTTGTACCTTCATGTTGTCATATATGTATATAAATATATATATATACTATGTGTGTGTGTGTGTGTAGCCATGCTGGCAGTCAGTACCGACCTTTCCAATGTAAAGCGGCTCCAGTCCGGTGTACTCCTCCAAGACGAAAAATTGATTCCACACCCATCCTCTTTTCACCCTCTGCAGCAGCGCAGAGCTTCTGATATTGTCCTCGTCTCCTGATTTACCCAGGATGCCTTGAGGCAGAAGGGTCAAAATGCAAAGGGTCACGGGGAGCAAAAAGCTGCCCGCAGTGGCTGGAAGATGCACTTGGACCCCCATTGTGAAATGCAGCGATGCTGAACAGACTTGTGCTGTTCACGTGCTATTTCCTCTTTTTTTCTGATTCCTGCAGCAGACTTTCTGAGAAAAGAAACGAAAAGAAAAGGAGAGAACAGATGAGTGTGTGCATCATTTTTATTTTTGGAAACCTGTGGATAAAGCAGCCGTCCTTTTATACAGCATCAAGATTACTTCTCCACTGCTGAGGTTTTGTTGGGTTGCCTGTATGTGTTTGAATAGGAAGGGATCCTGTTGAGCCCAGTAAAGTCACACAGAATGGAGGAGAGAACACGGAGACCAGAGCGTTCACCTGCTGCCAGCAAGGAGCCGGCTGATGGGTGTTCACAAAGTTCTTCTTCAGGTACGAGAAGGAAAAACGTCAAAAATACAAGTTTATATCAGGACATACATTCCTCTATTGATCTATCCATCCATCCATACATCCATTCATCCAATCATCCATCCATTCATCCAATCATCCATTCATCCTATCATCCATCCATCCATCCAATCATCCATCCATCCATCCAATCATCCATTCATCCATCCATTCATCCAATCATCCATCCATCCATCTTCCAATCATCCATCCATCTATCCATCCAATCATCCATCCATTCATCCATCCATCCATCCATCCAATCATCCATCCATCCATCCAATCATCCATTCATCCATCCATTCATCCTATCATCCATCCATCCATCCAATCATCCATCCATCCATCCAATCATCCATTCATCCATCCATCTATCCAATCATCCATCTATCCATCTATTGGTCTGTCATCATCCACGCCTTTTTGCTCATCCATTCATTATATTTATTCATCCATCTTTCTACCCATCCATCATCTATTGATATCTATCTATTCATCTATTGATCCATCATCCATCCATTGATTATATTTATTCATCCATCCTTCTTTCCATCCATCCTCTATTTATTCATCCATCTGTTTGTCCATTCACTCATTCTTTTATCTGCTCATTTATTCACCCATCTGAATTTCTATCCATCCATCTATCCATTCATTCAGTTATCCATCCTGTATATATTCATCCATCTGTCCATTCATTTATTCATCCATCCATCCTCTATTTACTCATTCATCAGTTTGTTCTTTCATTCATTCAGTTGACTTTTTATTCATCCATCCATCCGACTTTCTTTCTGTCCAGTCAGTTGGGAATTTAATCATTAAAATGTTTTACCGAGTTTGTAGGAACTCTGTAACTTTTCCAGGCAACGTGAAACAAACTTTGACGTTAGAAAAACCGCCACCAGATTTCGTCCATTCTGTGACCAGGAGGTTTTATTTTCTCTGAGTTGATCGACGGGAGTGGCAGCGTTTTCTCGGACAGCAGGGGGGAACGTGCTCCAGTCGGCCTTCAGGACTGGATTCACCAAACCTCTGACTCTATCACGGCTGCTTGCTTCATTTTTAAATCCTCCCAGTGTTCCTGTTCAAAATTTCAAACAGTTTGCCCAAATTCCTAATGACGCATACATTAACGGAGAAAACCTGTCAAACTGCTGCTGCTCCCCTCCAGCTCTGGACAGTCAGTCTTCTCAAGGAGCCACACTCCTTTCCTCCTTCCTCCCCTTCCTGTCATCAGCAGAGGTGCGCTCCTTCACACCTCGTGTAATTGGCCCGGGGTGTGATGTTCTGAGATTGCAGTGTTTCTGTCAACACTCCTGTTCAGCTGCACTCGCACTTGTTCTACAAGCTCCCTTCAGTGCTGCACGCTGCTCATTACAAGAATGCTACTTTTTTTTCTCTCAAATTTTCCCTCCGTATCTCAGCTGTAAGAAACCCCTATGACTCTGCTTGAGATTTCATGCCTTTAAAAGCCATCTTCATCCACAATTCTCCTCAAATCAAAGGAATATTTAAGACCAGGGAGGTCAGCTCCATGGTTTTCTTCCAGGATAACTCTAGTACTTTCTGACTAGCTGAAACAATCGGATTAATCACAATTAATTGATAAATGAGATAATCGGCAACGTTATACTGACCACATAATTGCGTAATTTGATGTTTCAAAAATAAATTTGCTTAATGGAAACATGTTACTGCATTTTACGCATTAAAGTTTGTTTTCTTATATTAAAAAAGGAATTCATTTGTTCATTTGCATCTAGATGTATTTCTAATTTTGTATAAATAATACAAAGCAAAAATGGTAAAATGAAAAAGCTGTATAATGCGCCATTTTAAAAAATGTGATTAATCAATTAATCATCAGAACAATTGATTAATCGTCCGGATAATCGATTAATCGGACACTAAAATGATCGTTAGATTCATCCTGACTATCTACATTTCCATATGCTTCTTTTTTATATGTATAAGAAGGCAGCCTGCTTCTTGATTGAATGAATTTGAGGGGAAAAATAGACGAATTTATCGGCAGAAAACAGAACAAGGGGCGTGAAAAGGCAGCGAGCGGGGGGCAGAAAGGAAAGTTTGGTGCTCCAAAGGAAAGGAATGAAAAGCAGACTGTTTGACTCATGGACCGGCTCCATTATGTGTTGTAAAAGAGAGCATTGTGCTTCTGTAGACTCTCTGAATCACCAAACCCAGTTAATCATTGTGGTAGAGGCACAAAAGGCAGCGAATGGTGGGAGGCTTGGCTGCATTGTGAGCGGGCGCCTGGCCAATGTGCGTTGGTGTGTGTTTGTTAAAGAAAACTCAGCTTAGCAGGACGACTGACCCTCGACCCGGCTGCTCCCTCCGTTTTCAGCCCATTCATGCCGCCTGGTCTCCATTATGAAGTCCCCGCTCCTAGCCACGCCCAGTGAAAGGTCGCGACCTTCACCCAGGCCGTTTTGCTCCGTTTTGTTAAGCTTAATGAGGTGACGTGCAAAGTAAAACATTTCGCAGTCCTTTCTCCTGCTAATGTGATGGTATCTCGCTTGTTTAAGGAAGCAGCTGCTGCACAAGCCGCTGACGGATGACAGAAGGGATAAATAGGGCTCCTATTTATCCCTATCCCGAAGGGCGAATGGTGCGAGGAAAACACGCAACACGCCATCATGTTGGTTAAAGTCGATATCACTTGAGATAAATGAGTAGTTACCTTATTACACTGCAAAAACAAAATCCTACCAAGTAATTTTGGTATAGTTTGTAATGCAAATATCTTAGTGCGACAAAATTAGCTTTCAAGTAACTTTTCAGCAAGAACTAGTGGAAACGGCTCCACCAGAACATCTTGATGCCTCCAGTTTTTGCTGCCATAGATTTAGCAGCTGCACTTCCAGAAAAGTCTAACGGAGCATCGATCTGGACGAGAGTTGAGAAAACTTTGTCTCCAGTTTTCTTTTGTTTGCATATTCCATTGTTTCTTCCTTCCTCTAGACTTCCATGTTCGTGTCCTATCACCTTCCCTTCCTTTTTTCTTGCTCATGCCTTATCTCTCCATTTCGTCCTTTGTTCCTTTATTCCTCACTTCCTTCCTCATGACATCCTTTTTCATATTCTCTTTCCTTATGTCCTTCCTTCTTTCCTCCCTCCTTATGACTTTCTTGCTCATTCCGTCCATTCTTTATGTCCTTCCTTCCTTGCGTCCTTTCTCCATTCCTTTCTTTCTTCTTTCCTCCATCCCTCATGTCTTTCCATCCTTTTTCATGTCCTTCCTCCTTTCCTTCCTTGTAGTCTTAATTGTGTTTCCTTCTTGTGTCCTACCTCTGTTTTTCTTCACTTCCTCTCATCTTCCCTCCCTTCCTTTCTTAACTATTTTAAAAGTGAACATGAGGAACTGGGAACTCTGGAAGTTTAATCTGGAAAAGTCTTGAACCTCTTCATGTGCAAGAATCCCTGGACAGTCGGTCATATGAAAAAGTTTACGACTAAGAGGAGTTTTTCCCCTCCTGCCTCCTGCGTTCTCAAGAAAAAAAATAACCCAATTTCAAGTTGTTATCTAGAAAACGCTGCAAGAAAAACCACCACGGCAAAGGAGGCGCAGAGCCATCCAATTTGTCGTGCGTTTGTTTTGAAATATGAGAAAGCCCTGAAAGGCAGAGGTGTTTATCGAGACGGAGGAAGAGTTTGAGTGACAGCGGAGGAGGCTGTGATTGTCAGGGGGGGAGCAGCTGGCGTGAGAAAATGACGGGCCATATTGTTGTATCATCGTACTCCGAGTCCACCTGCTGCTCCATTAACTGCGATCTGTCAACAGCAGACTACATCAAACCGCTGCGACACCAGGGAGAAAGGTGAGTTCTGCTTCTGAGGGAGAAAAACAAACGGCGAGCGAGCGCCACGGTTCAGCTGGATGCGACCCGCTCCACCTGTTGGGAATAATGAGCCGAAACCGGCGCCATCCCTGCGGTGGCACACATGAAATTCGGGTTGATCAGAAATCAAACACTGGCAACGTGAGAGGTCGCCACGACGACCGCTTAGGGATCAGAAGCTCAGATTGTTTTGAATAATTCATGTTTTTACAACAGAATTACAAAAATAAGGAAGTAGAGATGCGTTTGCAGATGCTGCACTGTAAAAACACAAAAACTCACCTAGTATTTTTGGTTTAGTTTCTAGTACAAATATGTTAGTACACTTGAAATAAGACAAAATTAACTCGGATAACCTTTCAGCAAGATATAGGAGCTCGCTTTAAGTCAGTAATGCCTTAATGTTAATAAAAAAGTGCTAATTTCTTCAGCGGGTTTTCTGTTTTGTTTCTATTTATCTTTAAAACATGTAAAATATGTCAACAAAACCCAAACTAGTGAAGACTCAGAGAGATGAGCAAGAGTAAGTTATAAAGTCTTCTTTAAAAATATATGATGATAAGGTAAAGTTTTGATATGGTAATGGGGAAATCTTTGAAGTTTAATATGTTTTCAAATTAAATTTTGTTGGGTTAGTTTAAATGCGAAATAATTAGCTGATTCATAAAGTTTGGCGAAGCCTTGAAACTTTGATCTGCTGATGTGGAGGAGCCTCTGTGTGTGGTCAGGTCTGTTTGGGTCAGTCTGCAGCGTGATGGAGTGTTGATTTCACACCGGCCATGTCTGCTTTAACTTAACCTCAGCTTTTAAAGAGAGGCCTCCCAGGGTGGAGAAAAGCGCCCTAAAAAGTGGGCGGGTCCATGAAAACTGGACCCGCCCATCATGGTGGGGTGAGACGTCACGGCCAATTTGTTAACCACAATTGATTTTGCACGGGGGTCAACCCAGAGTCAGCTATAGATCTGAAACTAAATGCACAAATTCCACTTTTTTTAAAACAAAATTTTTCTGTTTTGACCATATTTATTAAACCAAATAGTTTGTAATTATGGTGTGAATGAAAGAAAATTAACTAGAGGTCAACATTTCCTGCTATAACTGCTGTGATTTAACAGAACAGGTGTTAAAGTGCTTCTACTTAGTGTTTTAGAAGAACTCAAGCATTTTGTGCAAAACTTAGAATCTCTAAAAAAAAAATGTTTGAGTTGAACTTGACACCAAAATAATTATGACATGGAGGAAATGAAAACTAATGAAAGTAAAAGCTTGTTCACTCTTCCATAATGATCAGGATCGTTGTTTATCTCTGCTGAAGTATTACTTTACCAAAAATTTGCGAAGTTTGCTTCCTTTTTTCCTTCAACTCTCACTTCTAGTGATTTACTCAATGTTCAAGAGTTAGCAGACGTAACTAGCTACGGCTAGCTAGCAGCTAGCTGGCTAGTTTCCGTATGTTTTTGAGGGCCGTCGTATCTTTGTACCTCCAATCAACCCTTTACTAATAAAAAGTACGCAAAAGTTTTATCCCGTTTCATAAAACTTTGTGGCACTAAATTTTGTTCTAAGATTCGAGTTACTTATTATTTTTTTCATTTCATTGGTGTTTCAGAGAGTTTGTTGCTCTCTGAAACACCAATGTTTCAGAGAGCAACATAGGTGTTTGTCAACATACAAATGTTGACAGTTCTTTATTTTTGACCTGTAGTATTTCTCAAAAGTGCAGAGATCTCTGGTTTAAAGCGGAGAAAGTAAAACATTTTTGACTTGTCAAAGTCAAAAATTTCTTTAGTCTTAAATGGCCACAATACGCCGTTTGGATATTAAGTAGTGAAATTCTGCGTTTTGTTGTGAATTCCTTTTTTATTTTTTATTTCCATGATTCCGTTTCTCCTCCATCCAGAAGCGTTTCAGTTGACTTACTGAAGCATAAGTAAAGTTTGATTGCGCAGTTGCTTTTCCAGCTTTTAATGAGCAGCACAGCCTGTGGATTGGTCCGGGTGAAGTCGTGCAGGTTCTGTGGTTTTTAAAGTGAAGGGCACATCCCATCGGCGCCTGGAGGAAGTTTCTTATCTGCCTCTCAGGGCGGGAATGCAGCCTTCAAAGGCAGAGAGCATCCTGACCAGACTCTCCCAACATCACACGCCTGTTTGTGTTGGTCTGAATCAGAGTTCAGAACATGCCTCGCTCTGTGTGTCGGCCTTCTTATCCTTGCCCCCCCAGGACCGAGGCGCTGGCTTTGAACCAGCCTCCCTTAATTGTGGGGAGCTCCCGGGGTTTTGGGGTCGTGCAGCTGTGCACGCCGCAGCCTCCGTCCCCCTCCCTGCGGTTCGTTTACTGCAAGGTGTTTCTAATTACTCGGCCCTCCCTCCTCTTCTCATCAGCCCCTTTTTTAATATTTGTGCGCCAGTTGGGTTTCTGAACCACAAACCTGATGCATATTTTGCCCAATTAAACATCTGTGTCGCTGTTTAAAACATCTGTTTCCTCCTTTCCCTCCTCTTTAGGGTACGTTTACAGTAGATCTAAAATGGGAGGCCATGATAAACGTTTCTGGAAAGTGTCCTTCAACTTCAGGGAGATATTTAAAGCTACACACCTTAAATTAATACTTTGTAGAATAACCTTTTGGGTGGGTTTAACCTCCTAAAAAGGAAGACAAGAAACTGGAGAAATGTCCGTCTATCTTGCTTTCTGTTTCTCTCCATCTCTGTCTGTATATATTGATTTGGCTCTCTAGCTAGCCATCTCTCTCTCTAGTTATTTATCTCTCTCTTTAGCTATCTCTCTCTCAAGCTATCTGTCTATATCTACCTCTATGTCTTTCAAGCTGTCTCTCTATCTCTAGCTATCTATCCAATCTATTTCAAGCTCTGTTTATCTCTCTTGTCCTGACTAGTACCTTTGTACAGTGTAATCCTTCATTATCATTTTAATTACTCATTACTCAGAACATCTGACTTAATCAATCTGTTTTGATTAAGTCTTATGATGTCTTCGCAACTGATAGTCCAGTAGAGTCGGTTTGATTAGGGACCAAAGTTGCTACATTTACTACATTTTCAGCTGCTGTGGTTCATTTCCAAACTACACTGTGTCAAATTAGCCTAACTAATTCAAAAACCTGTTCCTCTCCTCGCCTGTGGGGGCTCTGCACTAAGAACCACTGAAGGAAACGATACAAAAACCTCTGAAGAAGACACTGAGCGCAACTTCTGGTTTTACAAAATGTAAATACAAATGGAGTGGATTCATATTTTAGCGGTTGTAGCTATTTCTCCTGCTAGCACTAGCACATTTATTTTGGTTGTATTTACCCACAATGCCCTGCGCTGCAGTCCACTTCCTGCTTTTGGAGCGGTTTCCAGACCATCCGAACCGTACCAGAGTTCAGCTCAACTCAGTCGGGACCAAGGTTTTTTTGGGGGGACCAGAGCTTGTTTCTTTTGGTCTGATTGTGCGTTCACACTTCCCCAAACAAACCGGACTTTCTAGGCTAACAGACTGGAGTTGGATTCATTGGACTGAACAGAGATGGTGTGAATTGACACTTAGTTTTCTTATGTACGCATTTATGTAACTAGGTAGTTTCCAGTTTCTAGTTTTCAGCAGTTGAATTATTCATATTAAAGATGGAAAAAGTTTAGAAACGATTTGTCAAAGTCTTATTTTCTGCATTAAAACTCTCTTTAAAAGAAGAGTGTCCACAGTTTAGAGAGCCACTGTAGTTAAGAAATAACAAATTGTCATCATTTGTGTATAAATTAAATCACACAAACTGGCATTCATCCCAGCCACTGGTGCATGGAGGTGATGTCACTGTTCATAAGTGTCATCTGGAAAAGTTTGCAATCTGTGTCACTAATTAAACATCATTACATTGGATCTCCTTAGAAAGAAAAAAGGTTCATGTCGTTTTAAAGCTCTTTGTCAGACGTTGCAAATGTCAGTGAAAATATCTCAACCTGAAGCCCATCTTCACCGCCTTCCCCTGATATGACAATATCAAAGAAACGTCTCTACGCTCTGGCCGGGGTACACATGCCAATCTCGTACCGTATTTTCTTCCTTACAAGACAGGCTGTACTTTAATGGGTTTGACAGTAAAATGGAAAAAAAAAGAGTCCTCATTTTGGGAGAGTAGAACCTTGGCTCAGACTGAGGAATGAGGTCTGAATGCCAAACGACGCTCCGTAAAAGGCAGATGCCGTAGCTTGTTTGAAGACGCAAAAGTGCAGACGTGTTCAGAATTAAAGCCTCAAACTTTCCAAAGTGCATGCAAACCTCTTGCTTATCTGCAGATAGTTAATGTCATACAAAAAAAATTCATCAGCATTTGTGAAAAATAAAAAAATGAAAACAAAACTCAAATAACAAGTCAGTGCCTTACCTCTTTTTTGATTTATTTTCTGCCTTGTCTGCTCCTCCTCTGCTATTTTTTCTTTCCTCTTCCTTTGCCTGAAGTTTTCTTAAAGGTATGAAATCTCTCTTAAGGTCACCTTGAGTGAGTCTCCCTTGTTGGTCTCTGTAAAGTTTCCCCTCTTCTCCAAATACATATAAATAAACGTGCATATTCTCATGCTGCCTCTATAGCGGCTTCCTGTGCACTCTCATCTCGGGTGTTGCCAACCTGGGGACCCAATCAGACTAAAGGACCTATTGTCCCTCTTTTTTACAATCAGCACAACAACTCCCCCCCCCCACTCTGGCGTAATCCACCAATCTCCCACCACGAGCAGCGGAAAGAGGAGAGGAGGAGAAAGTAGATGGAGCGGAGGGAGGGGAGTGGGATTGACAGCAGGGCAGGGGTGAAATTACAGCGAGAGGGGAGGGGAGGGGCGGGGGTGGAAAATCAGGCGAGCATGGGACGGAGGAATGAGAGGAGAGGAGGTGGTACTCAGGGTTATGAAGGTTTTGGGTTTTTCATTATAGTTCATTTTTATTTCTTAATGACTCTGTCTAATCTTGTTTGTTTTTTAGCATGTTTAAGGCTGGACATTTAATCAATAACAATAAATATCAGTAGATAATCAATCTCATAATAAACTTCTCTTTTCTCTCACTCTTTGGTTACCTAGCAACACACTCGCTCTCTGGTTACCTAGCAACGACCTGTTGAGTAACTTGCGCAGCAGCAGTTTCACGGTTTGCCACCGTGAGTCATAACTGCTTAAAATAAAAATAAAAAATGGTGTGGAGTGAAAACCGTGCAAAAGGTCACACCACCAGTTTGCCAGTAATTCAGATATTTAAAACTAAGAACAAATCAATTATTATTATCGACAGTTATTGATATCGACTGATATGAAATGATTTTATCGTGATAAGTTTTTCAGCCATATTGTCCAGCTCTACCGATAATTGAGATTTGGTTTTGGATTGGGAATTCTTGCCGGTTTGTGTCAAATCATCTGCATAGAACTTTATTTCTTGGGGATATTTGATAACTGTTGCATACAAATGTTGTAGTTTTTATGAAAGCGTGAAATGTCTTCCAGAAAGAACTATGTTCTCGGTTTTGCTTATTCAAGTGAGAAATTTAAATTCTCTCTCCTTTCGGAAACTCAGTTGTCCTTTAGTTTGTTTACTTCTGTTGCTGTTAGCTTGAGAGTTCATTAGCTTGAATATCTTCATGCTTTTACACCTGTTGGGTTGTGTAACTGTTAGCCTAGGTAGCAGTTAGCTTGAGTAGACATTAGTTTGAATACCTGCTTAACTTGGCTTAAGTACCTTTTAGCTCAAGTAACTTGAGTTTGAGTTGCATTTAGCGTGAATAACCATTAATTTTTCTACCTTTGCGTAACGGTTAGCTGAGTTGAAATTGGCTTGAATAGCTTCAAGCTTGTATGCCTGTTGGGTTGTGTATCTGTTAGCAGTAGTAGTTAGCTTCTATAGCCTTTAATCTGAATGCTTGCTATCTTGTGTGTCTGTTACCAGTTTAGATTTTGGCTTGATTAGTTTTTAGCTTAAATAAGGTTTAGCCTTTGTAAACAATAGTTTGAGTTGCATTTAGCTTGAATAGCCATTAACTTCACTAATTGTGATCTTGCATAACTGTTAGCTGGAATGGAAGTTAGCTTGAATAAGATTTATCTCTAGCAATTGTTAGATTGCATAATTCATACGTTAAATAACCCTTAAAGGTCATGTTAGCTTGTGAAAGTGCTAGCTTTTAGCAGTAAATTTAAGTGTTTGGTGGAGTTGCAATTAACCTGGATACCTATTTGCTGTCTAAATATTACTTGAGTAGCTTAAGTCAACATTAAAATAACTTTTAGATCAGATTTTTCCAAGGCTAGAAGAAAAGCTTATATGCTACCTTTAAGCCATGTCTGAATATGAGAGTGGCTTTTACCTGTATTATTTTTGGCCACTTCACTACTGAAAAAAGCATAATTAGTTTTCCAAATCTGCAGAAAAAGCCTCAAATATTAGATTCAGACCAAAACACAATGCCCTCACTGGGAGATTAGTCATGGAGATCTGATTCTTGTTTAGCTCTGAGGAGAAAATAGCATTTCTGCTTTAAAGCAATCATGGAATTAATGCAGCAAAAAAAGGGTTTTCAGAGTCAAGTCCTCTGCAAATTTCTCCGCAGGAGGAAAAGGATGATGAAATTGAAATCATTTTGGAGATGTACTCAACCATGTTTAAACATAAATGAGATTTTTATTCCACAATTTGTTTCTCAAGCTTCTGTTTTTTTTTAATTTTTCAGAATTATTTCCGTGACGCCATAAAGTTGCTGCAGACACAAACATGCAAAGTTTCCACACTGGGATGACTTTGCCCTGTTTTTCCACTCGACAGCCCATTGACTCTCCTTAATCTTTCTGACAGAGTAATTTGGTGTGTTGTACAGCTCTAAAAATACAGATGAAGGCTGTTGTCACCCACTGAGGCAGATGGTCAAAAGGTTGAGCTTCTCCATCGGTTCAATATGTTTTTCCTTTCTCCCACTCTGTCCCTTTCAATAAGTCCTCTTTCTCATTTGGCAGGTCATTCTTCTTCACAATCACCCCTCCCTCCCATCATTGTGGCCCACCCCGTTGTCTTTGTCTCTTTGAAGACCTGACTGGTTACCAATCTGTTTGTGAATGCTTGACTGGACTCCCCTTTTTTTAAAAAACAGAGAGAAAAATAAAAGCATGGGCTCCCTCTTTGTCTGGACCGTCCATGCAAAGGGTGGCATTGAAGCTCATTGAACGACACCTCCCATTACTGCGGCGGAGAAGCTGGTAATAGTTAGCAGAACAAATTGAGCCCATTGGACTCGTGGAAGCGCCTCTGTCAGTTAAGTCTTTTATAGTTGCAGGCGTTTGGAAAACAAGTCCCTTCAGGCCTCGGCACAAAAGCTTGGATATGGCGTAGAAATAGATTGGATACACTTGTGTTCTGCATGTTTCTGGACTTTGGTTTGGCGGGATGTTTTAGGAACACAAATACGCCTCTTCTTAAGTCGGTTTATAAAGGCCAAACTTGTTCTGACACCTACAAGAAGATTTTATCGCAACTCCCAACAATCGAGTGAAAAGCACATTTCATGCCTGTTAGACGTACATAGAGGTAATGATTGGTTTACAAGAAGTATTTCATGACATTTGCGTCCACTTTCTCTTTCATATGACATTAGAATAATACTCTATGCACATCTATACGTCAAGTAAGACTAAAGTTACTTTCAAGTAACTTTTCTACGAAGTATAGGAGCTTGTTTTAAGAAAATAACTTATGTTTGATAGAGAAAACTCTAGTTCCACTGATATGTTTTTCACTTGTTACAAGAAGTTTGCCAATTGAACAAGTACTTTTTCATCAATATTGACTTAAAACATGCTCCTGTATATAACTGGACATTGGCTCACTGCGTAGTTTCAAAACTGAATGTAATCCATTCTGGAGTGATGGATGTCACTAGCTGCGTTCCCGTCGACCAATTTGACATTTCGAAAATAAATCTGCTTTTCACCAATTCTGAAACAAACACTCGTTCTTCGTTTGTTAAAAAGTTTTGTTGCTAGGATGAGGTGGTTTCTTTTTTGGTTTATGTTGGAAAACTTAAATGGAAACACTTCCTTTTGCATCACATATGAGTCACATGATCAACAACCGGATGTTGCCACTGGCGCAAACCACCAGGAAGAAAACAGGAAGTTGCAAACACACGTACATACGTGTGATTTTAATTGTGTTTCTTCTTTAATGGAAACATAGCAATTGCGGAATTGTGTTTTTTGGACATTAGTGGAATATTGGCAGAGTTTTGCACACACTAGTAATGGAAAAGGAGCTTTATTTCTCAGCTGCTTTGGGACTTACAGCAGGTTTTGAGATATTTTAGCCTGTTTTATGTAGTCAGCAAGGTTTTCTTTCAGTGATTTTCTTTGTCGTGCAGTAAGTTGTTCATCAAAATGGGGTAGTTATTTTTTAACATAAGACCAGGTTGTTTTGGGTTTGTTTTTTTGTTTTTTTCCTCTTAATGAATAAATAGATTATTAGAAAACTGTTTTCCATTTCCACTAAGCGGTCTGTGGGTAAAAATCCTTTCACAGCACCATAAAACCTCCCTTTATTGCCAGGACCTGCATGCATTTTGAACATTTCAGAGATGTGGAATAAGGAGCAGTAATTTATTTCCCAAATCATAACTTCTCTTTACCTGCTGAATAAGCTTCCACCAGCCCTGGGCAATAAAAGAAGAGCTAAGAGCATCAACAGGAGTTAGCAACCGCACAATTTTTCACAGAAAGGCAACACCCGGCCTCTTCACACTCTGTATCATGTAACAGACTTCAGAAGGAATAAGCTAAACAAAAGTTAGCCAGTCTCATTCGCTGTGTTTCTTTGCCACCAAAACACCAAGAGGGAACAGCATAAAAGAGGGTTAGGTTTCAGAAGAGCAAGACGAGAGAGCCCCAGAGAGAGGGAGCAAAGCCTCCATGTCATCTAAGATAAGAGCAGCAGCTCTCTTCCCTTCTGCCCAAGATTAAAAATGGCATGCAGCAGAACAAGCCGGGGTACAAAGAGCTACTCTGTGTCTTTGGGATCTACAGTTGGGGCTTTTCATGTCTTGTTTTTGGCTGAGAGTTGCAACAAAGGAAAATTAGATTGGGAAGTCATTGCATCTTTGTTGATGGAAAAGCCCAGAAGAAAACAAGTAAAGTTCCCGTAACCTTTACAGTAATTGGTGAAAAGATAAATATAACATGGTTGGCCTTAATTGTGAAACACCAGCAGTGCCACAGGGCACGCATGCTATTGGTTTTTTTAATTCTCAAGCAACTGAGAGATGCAAACGCATTTATAATCAAATTGGATCACTAATGTAAAACAATGCATATAGGTGTTGTCTCATTAAAGTTGGGGCTGATGGGATATTTCATCTCCAAAGCTAGAATAACACTTCAGCATCAGACGATTTGTCAAGAATTTGTTTCTTCCATGGGGGTAATAACCTTTAAAAAAGCATCGGTTGCATCTAAAGGGCAGCCTCGTCAACACTGTGCTCTTTATCTGACCATACCTTTAAACAAAAGAAAATGGGTTCATATAATTACAAACAAAAATAAAGTTGCACTACTGTTGAATCAGGGCAATAGTTCAGTTTTCTATTGCAAAAATTGCTTTATATGCTGTTAGTTTTTGTTAAAGAAATAAGTATGAAACATACAAGTTGCTGCATCTAACTACAAGTGGTTTACTGAGAGAGTTGTTTTAAGTATTTTAACCATCATTACGTTCTTATAAAACTGTTATCCGTGCCATAAAGTTGAACTCTGCATTGCTGAGCATATACTGCTGACTCTTGGCTATGACTCATTCTGGGCTTGATATAATCTCAAAAAATATTTTTCTTGTGTGCAGACAAAGAACCTTCGGTTAGAAAAATTGTACAATTTCCTTTCAGACAGCACAATATGTTGCAAATGTGTTGTTAAAGCAGTGTTTATATCTGGGAGAACTGCCTGGACTGCAGTAAGAGTTGGCTAAGGATTTAAGTAGCATGGCTTCGGGTTCTCTGTTTATTTGGTACAATTGTTGTTTAATTCAACGTAAAATGATTTAAATAGTAGTGGTAAGTTGGCCAAGTCATGGGTATTAGTCTGTAAACTTTTAGTGTTAGCAACAGTCAGCTTGAGTAACAATTAGCTGAGGTAAATGTTATTCTGTCAACTTCTAGCATCAGCAACTGTTAGCTTGAGTAACAAGTACATCAAATAGACATTAGCCTGTCGATTTTTTTGTGTTAGCAACTGTTAGGTTGAGTGACAACTTCAACTAGAGTTTAAATCTTTTAATGTGTATTTTTTATTTTAGTACTGTTTGTGAGCTTTGTATTTCCTTTGTGAAATACAAAATGATTGAATGAAAGTGGTTGTTAACCAGTCAATTTTTAGCATTAGCAGCTGTTGGCGTAAGAAACAATAGGTTCAAGTAAATGTAAATCCTGCCAGCTTTCAGCATAAGCAACTGTCAGCTTGAGTAACAATTAGCTTAAATAGATGTTAGCATGTCAACTTTTAGCTTGACTAACGATGAGGTTGATCGGTTGTTCACCTAAATCACAGATGAAATTTAAGTTGAAAATGGCTTCAGTAAATATTAGTTTAGGGAATATTTAGCTAATTGTCTATTTGAGTAGCAGTTAGCTTGTTTTTGGTTTAGCCTATGTCGTGGCAAAGAGCAGTTTGCTTAAGTTGCTACTTATTAGCTTAACTCTTCCAAACAAAGTTCATCATTTGGACTGAAGTCGGTCTGTTTTTACAGCAGGTAAGATTCTGACATGCTGTCACTGAAAATTAATTTATATCTTATAGTTCTTGATAAAATTTGGCTCGTGAGATCTTGGAAACAGAGTCGAAGTCCTTCTTATCACAACCCTAAGCTCTGGTGGTTTTTTTTGTCTTAAAAGAGTGACCTTTGACATTAGCTTGGCGTGGCTTCATCTGACCCACCCCCCAGTTGTGCTTCTGTCTTTGTCAACCTTCAGGATATCATTTACCCTGACGACCTTTTCACCGTTTCCCCTCTCATGTCTGCGCTCCGCCACCTCAGCAGGGTTATTGACTTTCTCTCCGCTGCGTTAAACTCCGCTGTCCGCGTGCGACTGGTGGAGGAGCCAGCGCCGTGACACGAGGCGGCGTTCTGTTTAGGATAAAAGGCTCCCCCGGGCTGTTTGATGCGGTATTCCAGCGGGGATCGGCTGGGATGTGGCCTTGATGGGCTGACAGGAGCAGAGGAGACGCGGTGCCTTGAAGCGGCAGGACCACAAACCTAAGGAGCAGCACATCTTGCTCTGATATTTACCCCTCCCTGCTCTGTCGTTTCTTATAACCGCTGCGCCGCTCTGTTCCTGTGACCCCCATCTCTGCGGCTGAATCACAAATGAAAGACGGGAGTTAACTTCTGAAGCAGCGCAAATGTTGTGACTGATGCAAGCAAGAAACACAGATTAACACGAAACATGTTTGAATTATTAAACTCTGGCGTCTGGTAAATTATGCCCCGTTTCATTATTTAAACGCAACTAACAAAAACAATTAAAGTCTCTGACGATGAAAGCTAGCATCCCAAGATGACATGTTTTAACCCCTTCAGAGCAAAAACACTACGTTTTTTCTCCATTTCATTATTAAAATAAAAGGGAAAAATAATTTTATACTCATGAATAACACAAAAGTAAAAAAATAAAATAAAATAAATGAAATATGAAGCCAAAAATAAGCTATAAAATGCTTATAGATAATTTTTTCTCTTTGCATGGTAACATTAATAATTAAACTTTATTTCAAATTGTCTTATTTTTTTTCGCATTTTACTTTTTGTTGTCTCAAAAAAGAAAACGTTAATAGATCATAAGTCTTGATGACCACTGGGCTGGACATTCAACTTTGAAAAAATAAAATAAAATCCTATAATTTAGTGATGGAAAATATGTTAAAAATAGCTTCAAATACTATCACTGGAAATATATAAAATTACAAGAGCAATTTATTACTAGGCTATCTATGAACTTTATATTTTTGATGGAAAATGGACACTTGCGCTCGTCTTGTTGGATGACAATGAACTATGTCATTGGTCAATAAGAAACGAATCAGTAGTGAGAATCATTCAAATGACAAAATCCCCACTTTTTATTGGCTTAAGCCCAGAAATGTCAATATTCCAGGTCTGAAAGGGTTAAATCGGCCTTTGATTCGATTATTTTCAAATGCAGAGTCATTTTTCCATCTTGTATTTCTCAGCGACACGGCTTTTGTTCCGCAGTACGTGCACGTGTCTCATATCATCAGGTCTGACTGAGTCGCTACCCCCCTTTCCCTGAATCAATAGAATAACAATTAGGGGGAGTGTTCCCGCTGCGTTGCATGTTTGGTATGCGGTTGGGGTGCAGGCGTCGGCTGCCAGAGTTAACCAGAAACAAACACACCAAGAAGAAACGTCTCCTTTGTTTGGTAGTTCAATTCTGATCCGGCGATCAGACGGGGAACTACACGTCCAAATCCAAAACAAGCCTGTCTTATCAGAACCGAGGATTCATTTAGAAGCTGCACGCATGAAAACTTCTCTCTCCAAAACCCCAAATCCAAGCAGCCATTATATTCCTCCTGTGAAACACGTGCTGCGCTGGAGATGGAGCTGTCGCCCACAATCTTGGCCCGCTCCTCGTTAACCAGCGGAGCATGAAAAAATCAATTAGGACAGTTATGAGGTCGTCCCTCCACCTGCGGGTCTGCGGCAGCGCGTTCGGTCTGAGAATCATTTTACTCCTCTGTCACCTGGCAACTAAAAGCTTCACAGGACCTGCTCACCTCCAAAGGTCCTGCTTTCACAGATCCTGAGCAGTGTGGCTTGACTCACACAACCTGAAGGTAAAACTTATGCAGTGAACCCTTTTACCCAAGAACACGACTTTCTCATTGTTGCACTCCATCTGAAAGGCTACCCTGAGGTTTTCTTTGACAAGGTGCTGCTGATGAATAGAAAGCAGCTGTTTGTTTTTCTCAGGTTGTTTTCTGCTTTGGGAGCAATAAGTTAGACACCCTGGATGATGATGGAGAGATGGAGGCAGAAGAAAAGATGGTTTTCCAAAAATCCAGCTCGACACCAAAACGCGTAACTGCATCCCACCGCGTTGGTTTACACCTGCTAGTTGGATCAGCAAACTGACTAATGTCCTAAAAGAAATATAAAAACTCAGCAATCAATACAATACTGCATTAGGTTTCTGTTCTGTTGAATTTTATTTTAAAATGTGAATTTTGCACATTTTCCTTACTTTCATTTGGGTCCCAACTCCTTCCAAAAACAGTCAAAGTACTTAAAATAAACCACTTACCTAGTTTTTGGCAAAAAGTTAATGTTTCTGGTGTCTAGAAAATGAGCAGTTTCAAAATCATCCAGATTGTTGAGTCACAATGTTACCTAGCAACCCCAGCAGAGTTCTGCCCATTTTCTAGCAACTCAAGCGGAGCCTCAACCCGTTTGGCCAGCTGGTTTTACCACCGTGTGCGCTGTACAATGGCTGCTGGAAAAGACAAGAGTTTTGTTGTTGACTTGCCATCCAGAAACCACTTGCTGCATTTCTTGTTAATTGTGAAGGAGGCTCTACTAATGCGTTTGCCAAAATATTTGGTTGTATAATTGAGCATCTGTTTGCAGCCATTTTCACGTGCGAGTGTAAACGTTGAGCTGCGTTGTGTTGCCAGGAGCAGCTTACTTGGATTTAAAGTGGCAGGAGGCCCTAAAACAGATCATTATGACTAAAATCTCATTATCTAAGGATGATTTTGCGCAAAAAATGTAATGAACATGGTTTGTGTAGCCACAGACAATTTTTGTCCCCATAAGCGACCATATATTTTTTATTTATTTATTTTTCATGGCAGTCTGAACGGCCCAATTTAAATCTTTTCACCCAAAAAATCTGATTTGTGCCACTTTCATATTTGGTACTAAACCAGTTGTGTATTTTTTTCAGGCGTTTGCAATTTATTTCACACACATCATTGTCTGATTTTGCTTTTGAAGAACTAGACTTATATTTCTGCAACATATTAGCTAAAGTTTATGCTAATTTCAGCATAATTATTGTCACCATTTACACCATTATTGTTAGTTTTTATTGTTAAACATGGAAGGTTTCATAAACATTTGTGTATTTATGTTAAATAAAACGCTTGTTTACCGTGCTCCCTCCCTCCCAAAATAAGCCACTGTCCTGTTTCATGTAAAATTTTTCCATCACACTTTTTCCTTCCACTGAACTTTCCTTTATTATACTTGAATACAACACCTTCTCATGGATGGCATCACTGACTGCCTCCTGGATAAAATTTCACGTGCTCCATCGTCCACATAAAACATTTTCAATGTATTTACAGAAATTAATTAACTTTTGATGAATTTGTTAATTAATAAGCTGTACGCACAAGATTTTTATTACTACTTGAAAATGAATTAACATGAAAATGAGTCAGGTGTGAAACAAAAGCCCCGGTGCAGAACGAGCAAAATTACGAATAAACTACCAGAAGTCTAGATTATCCAACAAACTGGAAGGAGTAACTTTACAAACACAGGAAATACCAATAAATGTCTTAAAACATGTTCAGCACAATAACAAAGCACGTTGAAACATTTGAGATCGTGACATTATCTGAGTAATCTAGATACAAACTCACAAAAAAAAGCCTGTTCCTGTTCAATAATTTGGATGCTGGTTCAGAAATCATTTAAATTGTTCCACCAGGATGCAAATAATCATTTTCAGCCGACTCTGATTCTCTGTTTCTCCCTTTTTTTACCTCAGGAACAAAGTTAAGAAAAGTTACAAAGATAAAGCTTTTATATTTAAATTACACCTAGGGATGAAAAGGTTTGTTTTCTTTCCACATGTATTGAAGTGCAAACCTTTTATCTCGCATCTCAGTAAATGATAAAATTTTCTTTTTCAAGTGCTGGTAGGGTTTTAACCATGAGAGGAAAAAATATCCGTAAAATTGGGAGAGTTGGATGAAACAAAGGTTTAAGTGGCAGCTTGATTCCCAGTAAAATCTGGCACCTGTTTCTCGTGCTGATTTAATAATGTCCCCATTAATGCAACACTGGAGCGGCATCGCGGGAGCCGCTGACAGATTGATCTGAAATCATCTCCCCAACTGCTCTAATGACTCCGCCGCTGCGCTCGGCTCCGCGGCAAGGCGGGATTCGGGGCTGCTGAATCCGGAGGCGTTGTTTCCTCCGACGCCGCCACTGCTCGTTTCCAAACGGAGAGCCTTACTTTATTACGCTGGATAGACGGCTTCAGAGAAAAGAGGAATTTTAATACCTCATTTATGGAAGTGGCAAAGACTACCCCAACACTCTTGGAAATGTTTTTGGTTGCGACGAACGCTGAAGAAAGCGGGCTGAAGACGCCTGAAGTTGGAAGTAATTGCCAAAGTGTTTGAAGATGTGACACTTCTGGGACTGATGTGGGCATTATCCGCAGGAAAATTTATCCAGAATCCATCCCCTATGCAGAACCTGGGAATAAGTGACACATCCACATTCACCGAAGTGACATTTGCAAATTTAGTGGAGATGCTACAGCCAGACAGTCAGTTTGGCATGATGTATTAGGAGCAGAATGTGACAGTTTTAAACTTCATAATTGGAAGAACTGACCAGGAGGGATATTTTCTACCTGAAGGAGTTTTCTTATGCAAAGTGAACCGGATGTACTCCACCATGGAGTTGGGACTCCAAGACCTGGATTAGTTTGGACAACTTATCTGATGAAATCTTTCTTCTGATTGATAGAAAATCTTGGAGACGAGCAAGAACCCTAACCTACCGGCGCGTTTGGAGCCTTTAAGCCAAGTGTCAACTGGTCTGGTTGACAGTTAGCATCCTTAAAGCTGCAGTATGTAGCTTTTATAAAACATTTTTTTTAGATATTTGTTAAAACCATCACCATGTAGAGACCTTTTCGATGAGCTAATATCACTCTCTGAAGAAATGCAACAAAAACAACCAATCAGAACCAGGAGGCGGGCCTTAGCGCTGTCAATCATCCTCTTAAACCTCGTGCTAAATGTGCTAACGGCAGAGAAACAAGTTACAGTTACAGGAAAACCGTTTATCCACCGTGGCCATTCTACCTACCCTTAGCATTCATGACAAGCTCTTCTGGACATGATTTTACATATTTATATGCAACAAATATGTAAAATGTTGTTTTTATTGGGGTTTTAAAGAGTCTTAATGAAATCTTTAATTCATGTATCTAAAATTAAGGCCTTAAAATTTCTTAAATTCATATGAAAAGTAAGTTGGCGTTAAATATGTCTTAAATTTTGCTGGTGCAGGATTATTTAATCTCGTATATTCTAGGTATTTTTTTCTCACTGGACTTTTCTGACAGACAAATTTTTGAGCCACACTGAAACGACAGTTTGAAGACATCTTCATCGTGGTCACTGACTCGAAACGGTTGAGGCTACCGCTCAGTAGTTGCTATTATACTGTTACTTGTTAGCTAGGTAGCTTTTTGAGTCTATAATGGGTAAAAGTAAAATTATCGCCAACTGATCTGCTGCTGTTGTGTCAAACTTTCAGACCACTCAGGTCTTCTGGTTCTAGTTCATGGAGAAGCAGTATTAAGCTTCTATGCACCACAAATCTGGAACAAACTTCCAGAAAACTGCTGAAATACTGAGTTTATTTAAATCAAGACTAGAAATCTACCTGTTCAGAAGTATATTCAATCCACAACATTGTAAAAAACCAAAATCTCAAAGTATTTTTGGTCCAGTTTCTAATGGTGTTCTAACTTATAAGTACATTTTCAGCAAGGAATAGGAGCTTGTTTTAAGTCAGTAGTTCCGTATTATTGATGAAAAAGTACTTGCTGCATTGCCAGATAAACTCTCTTATAACAAGAAATTTTTCCAATGTTGTCAGTGAAATAATCTATCAGCGGAACTAGAACTTTTTCATCAATATTAAGGAATTCTTGATTTAAATAATCTCTTATTTCTTGCTGAAAAGTCATCTATAAGTTAAGTCCAGTGTGCGAATATATTTGCACTAGAAACCGGACCAAATACTTAGTAAGACTTTGTGTTTTGACATTGCAGCATATTTGGTGTGTTTTGATCATTTTGATGATGGCACTTGACAAAATATCACGTTTTTTTTCTGGTTTCTCAATTGGTGGCTGTACGTTTTTTTTTAATGACTTTATTTTTGTGTTTTTATGAAATAAAGCACATTGAATTGCCTTGTTGCTGAATTGTGCTACACAGATAAACTTGATTACTGTAGGGAAGACCACTGGGTTGGGTTTGAAACAGCACTGCTAATAACCAGAGAACGAGCAGAATTATAGAGAAATGGCTGCAGAAATTCAACCTTCTTTACTATTTGAAGCTCTGACGTTGCAGTAATGTTGTTGATCTTCAGTAAACGGTAACAAAAAAAAGTCTCCAAACTTTGTAAACGGTACTAAATGTGATCCATCTCAGCTCCCTTTTTAAACACAGCATCTCTTTTTGGCTGACCTTTCCCTTCATTGATGAGATTATCTCCCCCTCAGCTCCAGCTCTCCCGTTTAAAGAACTCGTCTGCTCACAGGTTGGATTCACGTCCATCAACTGCCACATGTGCTCCAGCGGTGTCCTTGAATAAGAAACTAAATTTCCCCCTGCTCAGTCAGGCAGCATAAATCACTACGAGCTACGAAGGAATTCATTTTCTGCTCCTGTGATGTTATTATGAAGCTTAAAACAGAAGAACAATGCTGTGACTGGAGAGCTTTGTTGCATTAAAAAGATGCTAACTCTTAGTTAGCAGCCTTACGTTAGTATTTGTTCCTCTACGGATTTCTTCCTTCGTTGCCGTTTTATTACATGTAAACATTTCAGATCACCAAGCAAACTTTAATATCAGACAATGACGATATGGATGCGCTGATGCACTTTTTTCCACTTCCGATGCCAATACCGTTATTTGAGGTTTAGTATCGACCGATACAGAAAATCGGTGCGTAATTGGCTTGCAGTGTTTCATAAATGCACTAAATTACAAATTTATCCGATAACTCTGCACCAGTACAGCCTACTTAAATACACCAGTAGCTTCACAATCCTGGTCAAACATTTGGTAAAAAAATTTAATTAGGAGTGTAACAGCAACACTGCAAGAAAAAAATAAAAATCTATATCTTATTGAGTATTTTTGTCCAGTTTCTAGTGCAAATATTTTAGCACACTTGAAAAAAGTTCCTTGTAAGTTAGTTTTGCCTTTTCAGTTTTCAGTAAATAATTCCTTAATATTGATAAAAAGTTCTAGTTCCACTGGTAGATTATTTCACTTACAACACGGAAAAAATTTTGTAAGTGGAACGAGAACCTTTTTATCATTATTAAGGAATTATTGACTTAAAACAGGCTCCTATGTCTTATATATGAGTTAGTTTTGTCCTATTTCAAGTATACTAAGATATTTACACTAGAAACTGGACAAAATACTTGGTAAGATTTAGTTTTTCTACCCAAACCTAAACTAAATAATGAAGAAACTGAAACTGACTAAAACAATAACTTGACTACGTTGGTCAGACATGTAAAAATAAACAACAAAAACCCTTCTTCAGAAAGTGCAATTAATTCTGGATATAATGTGAAATAAATAATAAAGCACGACGTCACTCGCAGCACAAAGCATAGAGTTACACTGAATTGATCTGCCCTTATGGATCAGAACATTCGTCAGCTGTTTACCACAACTGGCACGTGTGACCCACTTTTCCCGTATTGTTGAATACCTGAGGGCTTTCACACCTCTTTAAAGTCATATTAAAGCATCTCTGTTGGATTTAAATTAATACTTTGACTGGGCCACTCAAAGAACTTAATTTAAGTTTTTTTTTTTTTGTCTGATCTTAAGCTTAATATTCTTTTTTTTATTTTTAGAAAAGAAAGTAGGAATCACGTTTCCCCACCATCAGTGATTGAGTGAAGTTTTAGATTCTGAAGTAAAAATATGTGTTTAATCACATATAATTAACAATTTAGCAAGAGGATGATCACTTTTTCATTGAGTGTCAAGATTTTTACATGCATTCAATTTGTTTGATCCAAAACATTCAGCTGCTGCAAAGATCCAAAGAAATACTTTTTCCCAGTTTTGTCGATCGTTGTTGAAAAGCAAGCATTTGATGGCGCTGTTGTTACATTTCTAATTAGCAGCATCGTGTTTGTTTTGTTCAGATGAGCGACCTTCAGTTTCTGTTCTTGTTTATATTTAAAGCCTGACCTAAACAGCAGAGTCATTCTTCTTAATAAAAAAGATGTTTATCTTCCTGCACTTAAAAAAAGAGTAATTGAAAACAGAATTAAAGGGCAGCAAATTGAATTTGAGGTAGTAAAATGGCCGAATGCTGAGTACTCTCTTCGGTACAGGTGTGCCTGCCAGGAGCAGGTACAGAAATGCTGCGGCGGCGGCGGCTGCCACTGAGATCAGTGTCTGTCAGAGGAGATGATGCACGGCTAATATGCGGCTGTCTAATCCTATTACATATAACGGCACGGCTATGATGCTGCATCCCAGGAGAACGCCTCCATCTCTGAACCCGGTTTCTACATATGGACTTGACATCAAGCTATAGAGAAATTCAGATTTCTCCTTTAAAGCTGCAGCATGTAATATGTTTTTTACATATCTGTTAAAACTGTTGCCATGTCATGATATGAGAAAGATAATCTATTAAAAAAAATAACATCCTCCACTTTCTCCCTGAGCTGCTATTGCTGTCTTGATAAATGCACCAAAAACAACCAATCGGAGCCAGGAGGCAGGTCTTGCGTTGTCAATCAACCTTGTGAACATGCAGCTAAATGTGCTAATGGTGGAGGAACAACTCTTTGTTATTGGTGACCATGCCAACTAGCCTTAGCATTCACAACTAGCTATGCTGTTGGGGAAAAAAGCTGTATTGTTGCAGAAAGGAAGGAGGAGAGGGTGAACTAGGATGATTGGCAGCGCCAAGACCCGCCTCCTGGCTCTGATTGGTTGACTCTCGTTAGCACTGAGAGAACGCAGGGGAGCTTGATTTTTCTGTCTCATACTGTCATGATAGTTTCACCAAATATGTAAAAAAATATTTTTTTATAAAAGTTACATACTGTTCCTTTAAGGTGAGTCAGTTTATGTAAATTAGGTGGTTTGTACGTTTACAGTGAGCTCGTTGAGATCCATAATAAAGGGTTAATTTAGTGGTTGGCACTAATTCTGACCTAAACTTCTTAGAATATACTACAAATAATTGAAGATTTATGCATAATAGTGCTTAAAAAGTTGCAATAAAAAGTATTTTAAGATACAATATCTTTTTTTTAGATATAAATCATATGACTATGACTGTATGTGCTTTTATAAAAAGCCTCACAAACACAAATGCTGACTTTGAAATCAAATCTCAAAATCACCAAGGCTACTTCAGTGCACTTTTACCAGTAAACTGCATAAAAGAACACAAAAATCACCTTTTTTCATGTTTTCAAATACAGTGGACACATTTTATTCGTGTTAGCTAGAGACCACGAATAACTAAAACCTGTGAATACTTGAGACCCCTCTAAAAACATCCTAATTAGGAATTTATCATGGCAATAATAAATTACAAATCTTATCACAGTAAGAAATTTATCATGATAAATGATTAACAATACGATAAAGTCAGGATTCGAACGTCAAAAGGAGCTTTTTAAAAAATAACTACAAAGTGAACATATGGAAGCTTAAACCTGCTGTGAAGACACATCCCCGCATCATGATACTGCCTCCACCTTGTGTCGCCCAATTCTAAACGTTTACCGTTAAGAAACTTCGGAAAGCAGAACTCTCTTTCAACATCTTCTTTCGTTTTTCCTCTCTTCCATGACGGTCAGGTTGGTTGAGTTAAACCAAAAACATTTTCACCTCTCTAAGTTACCCAAACCTTGAGATATTGTTTCACTCTTCAAAGGCAAATATGCAGCTTTCTAATCCTACTACATGTAGTTGGAGGCATCCCAAAAGAAACCCTCCATGTCTTAGGCTTGTGTTTATTCATATACAAGGACTTGACAGCAAATGGAGATTTAGCTTTTGAGTCCATCGACTGTAAACTTGTCAAGGTTCATAAAATAGTGAAAGGTTATTTATTTCAGTGGTTAGCTCATTTAGCTCCCAGGCGGTCGACATGAAAGTTCATAAAATAAACCACAAATAGATGAAAGATGGCATGTTCTGCATGCTCTGCAGTTAAAACGATTGGTTTTCAATAACAACTCAAAACTCAGATGGACTTTTTGTTCAAAGACATAAAACTTAAAAAGGGCATAATCAACCAAAACCGATTTAATCTTCCAGAGTGTAAGTGAGCCGCATTGGCCCATTTTATCTCCACATCCCTTTCACTAATGTGTTTTTTGTTGAGAAAACTTGTAGAAACTAATCTAATATATAACGTCTTGCTATATTAAGATTTAGGATTTTTTTCACTTTGAAATTAGTCTGAAATTTTTGGCGCATTACATTACAGGAGAAGCACCTGAGACTCGTGAAGCAGAGAGGTAATAGTGTCATGGTTTGGTTTCCTATTGGATGTCAGAGGCTTTTGGGGAAAAATTGTCAGCTATAACTGAAAAGGTTGCATGTTTTCAGTTACAGGGTCATGTAAAATGGAAACTTTTCTAGTTTTCTTGTCACATAATGAGCCTTTATATTCATGATCAGAAGTCACATAAATGGCCAGCATTTTGTGTTTTCCAGGCACATAGAGCCTTTTTATAGCACATTAAAGCAACTATGATCCCGTCAGTTGTTATAAAAATGATATACATATCGAGTATGACTTGAAAGAAATGTGATTTTATAAGTTAACTCATTGAAATTGGATCTCTCTCTCCTTAAAAACTCCTGCTCTTTCTGAAGCTCCGCCTCCAGGAAGTCATCCCAACATGGCTCCTCTTTTAACCCCGTAACGACATTTTTACCAGCGTTGCTCAGAGCAGTAGCTCCTGTTGCTGATGCGCAGTTCCACTACGTGATTGCTAATTGCTACTGGCTAGTCTGAAGGAGCTGAGTGGGGGAGGAGCTGCGCCTCGAAGGCGGGGCTACGTCCATCCAGCTGAATGGTTGCCATGGAGATTAAAGGATTTCTCAAACATTCATGAAAGAATCGAGGCAAATCAAGGGAATAACATTATAACACAATGTAAAGCTCTTAAAAAGTCGATTTTACACGATACCGCCTCTTTAAGAAGTCAGACATTAATTTTAAGAGGCAATACTTTGTTTCAAATTTCCAAACTTAAGGTGAAAACATGAGTAAACATGTTTTTCTGTTTGTGGTCTTTGCTCTCCTTTTCGTCCGTCTATTTGGGTCACCCTTCGTTACGCTGCCTTTGCACTGAGCCGCATTTAAACCCGAATACGTACAAAGAGGCATCATCAGAAGCGCGTGTGACGCTCTCATCCTTCCCGATGGAGCTGTGTGGAGATCTTGTTACTGAAGTCGTGACCCGTTCTTAACAACCTGCCCTCTGATGTGCCGCTCAGGTAGATTTTCTGCTGCAGCTGACAGATTACTGCTTTTCTTCCTTTGAACACCGAGCTTGCCGCATACTGAGCCTCCAGGCAGGGAGTGTCGCCACACAACAGAGTGTGAAGACAGGGTTTAGGACACGTCTTTAAAGGGAGAAGCTCTCCAAATTACTGTGATTCTAAAGGAGCGACTTGTCAGTGGTGACCAAACTTTTTTTTAATGATATCTGCAAGTCAAAAGTGCTGAAAAATTAAATAGTGAATATTTTTGCCAGCTCAACAACAAAATAATAAAGTTAGCTGTAAGTTAGTTTTGTCTTTTCAGCAAGAAATAGGAGCTTGTTTTAAGTCAATAATTTCCTTAATATTGGTGAAAAGGTTCAAGTTCCACTGGCAGATAAATAAACTTATAACAAGACATTTATTCAGTGTTGTAAGTGAAATAATCTACCAGTGGAACTAGAACCTTTTTAACAATATTAAGGGCTTATTTACTCAAAACAAGTTTCTGTATCTTGCTGAAAGGTTATTTATAAGTTAGTTTTGTGTTATTTCAAGTGGACTAAGATATTTCCTCTAGAAGCTAGACCAAAAAGTCTAGTCCATCACTGCACTGCAAAAACACAATCTTACCAAGTATTTTTGTTTGTTTCATGGCCAAATATCTTAGTACACTTCAAATAAGATGAAGCTGAACTGCAAGTAACATTTCAGCAAGATATAAAATGTATAACATTTAAAACGTGGCCAAAATGTCTAATATAATCTGCCAGTGGAACTCGTTTTTTTTTTTTTTTTTAATCAATTGTCAGACTTTTGGAAAATCAAGCAAACAAAAACAATGTCCAAATGTAGTTTATCTGCTGTAAATATGTGTGAATTGTGTAAAAACCACATAAACAGCGAATGGGAATAAAATCTTTGCGGTTGTCCCGGTTTTATTTCCGGGGGATTTTGCCACATCAGAGGCAGTTGCTCCGTTTGCCTGTTTAAAAGACTGAAACTCTTCCCTTTGCAGATCAGACTTTTTGTTCTTTTACTTACCAACATCACAATGAAACACATTTGCATAATGGCTGCCTAATGGCTAACTTGGCTCACTTCAATCAAATAAACAAGCAGCTGCCTGCACTCCATCACTTTAAGCCGGTAAGAACAGACCAGGAACTGAGGGAGGAGGGCAAGAATAAAACCCCGACTGGAGGCGCTGCAACACGCGGACATTTGTTTTACTTAGCACATCAACCCTCTTTCATGGTTCCCCAAAAATAAACAAAATGAGAAAATACTGACTCTTCCAACAGTTGGAGGTAATGAAACGGATTGAGACGGAGTACTTTACGTCTCAAATATGTTAATAATCGTTGACACTTGTAAATTCAGAAATGTTCTTCAGCCTGAATGCTCAATGTCTAGCTTTTGTTTTAACCCTCCTGTTATGTTGCGGGTCAAATTGATTCTTTAAAGTTTAAAATTTGTTTAAAAATAGTTGGAAGTATTTTTTTTGCATGAAACTTTTTCTATTTGTCTTAATAGGTACACTCTACATATAAACTGAAAATATATTCATTTTACACATTCGCACCCCCCCCCCCCCCCGCGTCTACTTTTTACATAGATACTGTTTGGATCGATGTGACCCAGCAGACGAGTTGAAGGGTAAAAAAAGATTAAAAAATGTCCAATTCTATATGTTTTCTTGCAACTGTGAGACATATTTCACCACACACACACACACACCCCCACACACCACACGCATACACATACGTGCACACCCACAAGCCCACTTTCTCACCATTCTCTTTACTTCACTAGGAAACTGCGAGAAAGCAGGTGTTCATACAACTTTTGACATCCTGTGGTCAAACTCCACCCACTCTGAGTGACACTCAGCAGAAGTGGGGGGACATAAATACTCTCTGCATGACTCATTTGTCTCGATTTTAATCAGCGGTCAATTTGACCCAGAACAGTACACATGTCTCAAGTTCAAGTTCACCCCTTGAAAAAAAAAAAAAATCAAAATGTAATATAAAAAATTTTACAAAAGATCAGTTTCAAGGAAATTATTGGGTTTTTTTGTGTCTAGGTTTTTTTTTCAGTTGACAAAAAAAAATTTAATTCCATTTTTTATGTCCAAATGAGTAAATGCGTAAGTTGTCTTCATTGATCCTTTATTTGTGAGAAATAAAAAAAACATCATTGCAAAATTATTGATTGAAATTGTTAGTATTGGAGTTAATAATCAGATGCAAAAATGTTTTGGAGGAATTTTTTTAGTTTTTGACTCTGTGGCATGATTAAATGCTCTATGGGTCAAATTGACCAGGAATATTATTGCTGCACCTCAGAAACCAACATAACAGGAGGGTTAAGCAGGAGAATAACAAGAAAGCACTTTTTGAGATTCGGACGTAAAATAAAAAGTGTGATGCTTCTGCCACGTCTTACGTCTTTAATTTCATTCACTTTGGGATACATTTATTATAATCAAAACACTTTATGACTACTTTTATTTTTTCTCTTCACTCTGAGCTTGACACGTGATGTACGACAGCATATTAGATCGTAGATAGAAAAAAAAGAGTAAATTTCGTCCCAAAATTCTGACATTTTGAGATTATTCTCAGAAATGTTCTAGAAAAAACTTGGTAATATCTGATAGATATTAGATTTGATAGAAAACAACGCAGAAATTTGGTTTGACTTTTGAGACTCAAATTTTCTAAAAACTACTTTAAAATTTTCTGAGAATCATCAAAACATTTCTGAATTTTTTTTCTCACATATTTTGGACATTTGGAGCTCAGGAATTTCCAGTTTTCTTATTGAAAATTTTGGAACTTGCTCTCAAAATTTCAGAATTTTCTCTCTCAAATTTTCAACTTTTAGAGTTCAGAAACTTCCATGTCTTTTTCCTGAAAATTTGTGGAAATGTACCCATTTTTCCTTCTATTGATAACGGTCCTTATATACTATTGTAGTGATCTATTGTTTTAGTTTCTGGAAAAAATTTATGCTAAAAAGTTAGTGCGTAAAAACTTTGAGCATTCTCCAGACTGAAAGAAGGAAAAAATTTATTTGCCTCTGGTTCAAGCCATATAGAAAGGTTAAATGATCACTTTTTCCAGATATTTAGCTAGAATGAAGTTGATTTCAAATCCCAGCCTTGACACCTTTGCTAGATATCGTCCCCTTCTCTCTCTGATTTTGTTCAAGAAGGAAAGCTTTGAAACAAAAAGAAATATTTCACAATATTTCAAGCAGCAGCTCCCACAAACAGGAAGCACAGAGTGTTGCACTAAAGCAGCATGTTGGACATATTATTATTAAAAGTAATGTAAACTAGGACTTTTTTAAAACCAGGTAAACCATTTTCACCCCAGACTTTAATCTGAAATCAAACTTGAAAGAGAAATCTTGCAGTTGAAACAAGGCTGAAATGTTGGTTGGAAAAAGAAACTGGAGAGTAAAGAGTCGATAAACTTTGCTTTATTATCATTACTTTTGTTCCACTTCTTTATATTTAGATTGGGTAAAATCACATTTTCAGTACCAAGACAGGAAGGAAGTTGAATAGCTGAAGTACAAAAAAAAAAAAAAGCTCCAGTAGAAACAAGAGCCGTTCTTGTATTTAACTGAAGGCGATTGGATATTTTCTAATTTGTTGGCTTTACTATAATTTAATGAGAGCTCTGAGAGTCATAAGCAATTACTGCGTTTTTGTAATTTGTAATTTTTTTTTTTTCATCCTCCAGACTCTGAGACAGAACTAATCTGCGCTCAACAGCCAAGGCGGGAAATAATGAAATTAATTATGAGCATTAAAGCAACGCAACTGCCCGAGAAAGGTGGTAAAGTAATTATCCACATTTAAACAGAAACCTGCGCTCTTCTCCCCGGCTCCACAGTATTTCTCACTGCTCGCTTTTATTTTCTTCCAGAGCAAAAATCAGCAGCTGGTGCACAGAAACAGAGCTGAGCTGTATCTCAAGGAAAATCTGTTATTGTTTTTACCATCTGATCTCGTAAACGCTCATTAACTAGATCTAAAAAATATTGGATACTCTTAGATTAGCTGGATGACAGAAAAACTGCAATACATTGCAGCATATTGTTTTGATGCCAAGTCGCACCAGTTTTCACTTTAAAATAATGTTAGATGGTAAAAGGAAAACCTTTCTTCCTTCCTTCCCTCCTTTTTATAATGCTTCCTTCCTTCATTCTGTCCTTTCCTACTTTTGTTTTTTTAATTCTTCTCTACTTTCTTCATTCCTTTTGTTTTTCAGTCCATCCTTCTTTCTTACCTTCCTTCCTGCTTTTCTACCTTTGTTTTTTCAGTCCATCCTTCCTTCCTGTCTTCCTTACTTCTTTCTTCTGTCGCTTCCTTCTTTTTTCTTTTGTTTCTTCAATCCTACCATTTTTCCTTCCTTCCTTCCTTCCTTGACTCTATCGTGGCCCAAAGCTGGGTTCACAGTTTTAAATATACCTGATTGTAATGCAATAGACTTTTATATTTACAGTTTTTTGGGTCTTAAATTACATTTGATGCCATTAAAAATGTCTTAAAAAGTCTTAAATTTGCAGTTTGACCCTTCAGAGCCCCTGTAGTCGCCACTCTGGTTGTTGCAGTAATTTGCTGGATTCTCTGGTGACAGTGATCCACTGGTTACTCTGTGGAGGACAAGCCGTTTCCTGTAACACCAGCCGCTCCCTGGAGCGCAGCGCAGCGCCCGGTTGTCATGGGAGACGGAAACACGACTCCGCTTTCGGTAGCCATTGTTCTCATTCCTCACGCCGTGCTCCTGTGGGAAACGAGTTGACTTTCAGCGGCGTTCCAGTTCTCAGGGATATACTTCCTTCCACAAATGAGCATGGAGTCTCTCGCTTCAGCGCCTTTCTACCTCCTGTTCTCAAATCACACACTCCTCTGATCTCTGCGCATCGACCTGCAGGCCGCCCTGATCTGCACAGACAAACAGATAATTTTTCACACCTGCCTGACGAAGAGAAGCCTGATGTTGGCTCGTTTTTAGAGTTGCACTTTTTCCCGCGTCAAACTCTTTGTCTTTCTGCTGGGTTCTGGAGATGCTCAGATTTGGAGAAAAAATGGCCACCGCAGCGTGGACCAATGGTAGAGAAGTTGCATCGTAAAGATGGCGGCAGCCGTCAGTGGTTCAGTTTCCCAATGTTTCCATTTCTCTTCCATTTCTCTTCCTGTTTTTTTTTGACTCCATTCTGCATCTTTGATTGTTTTTTCAATCTTTTTCAATCTTTCCCTCTGTCATTCAAACCTTTGACCTAGAACAAATGGTGTATCCTTCCTTCCTTCCTTCCTTCCTTCCTTCCTTCCTTCCTTCCTTCCTTCCTTCCTTCCTTCCTTCCTTCCTTCCT